>JAJEJO010003581.1:33982-211979 GCA_020662805.1 Glaucomys volans | reverse complement strand
TTCTCTTGATATATCATCTAGGTTTAATTGGGACACTTTCTTCCCGTGTTTTCTCATGGTGCTCGTGTATCTTCCCCTCTGTTGCTTGAGGGGTGTTTGATCAAGCGGTGACCCAAGAAAGGTGCTGTCCCACTACCTCCAGGTTGGGAATGATCAATGCTTCTGGGCAGAGGCAGCCTAGTGTTGATAGACAATTAGATACAGCAAGGTGGTAGACTCCGGGCCTGGATGTGGGCCTGGGCACTAGTTCAAGTTGGGGTGGTGTCACAGAACTGTGCTCAGTGATGGAGACACTGGGCTTGAGAGCCCAAGCTGACCTGAACCCCTCGCTGGGGGTTCAGGCAGTGGCAGGTGGTTGCTCTCTCCTGGGGACACTGTAAGCTATTGCCAAAGGCCCAAAGCTCCCTGCCCGATCACTCCAGACACTGCTGACACTGCTGGCGGCCCCAGGAAGCTGGAAATGGACCCCCTCTGCCAGGGAAGCCACCAAACTCAGAGCAGTTCCACCTCCCCGCCGGGGTCAGCGATTCCAGGGGCTTCGGGCCAACCTCTCCAGGTGCGGCTGTAGGGCCTGGGAAGCCCAAGATGGGCACTCTCTGCCAGGGAAGCTGGGGGGAGTGGCACAGAACAGTTCCCACTTCCCGCCAGAGATTGCGTTCCCAGAGTTTCCAGGTTGGAGCTCCCCTGAAGCAGCCGGAGGCCCCAGGAAGCTGGTAATGAGCCTTCTCCGCCAGTTAAGCCGCCAAAATGGCGTGGGGTAGTTCCATCCCCCCACCAGAGTCCGCGATCTCAGAGTTTCCCGGACGCCTCTGAATGCCCAGGTAGCCTGGGATGCTCGGTCTCTGCCTGGGAGGCCGCTGGCTGGTGCTGGAGCCGCGGCCAGTGACTCCAAAGCGCTACTGGGGACCCGCACTCACTTGTTGGCTGGCGCAGATCCAGGTCGGTGGCTCCGAAGCAGCTGCAGGGTCTGGCGCTTCCAGATCGTAGCTGCCTGCGGCGAGCCGAGCCCAGCCCGGCTGAGTTGGTTCTGGAGTGGCACCTGGGGACCCCTTATATGTGCTTTGAATATAAAATCTCGTTGAGAGTCATATTCCTGCTGTTTGAATCCCGAGCAAGTAGGAATCCACGGAGCAAGTAGGAATGCAGCCTTCCTCTAATCCGCCATCTTGGATCTCCCCCTATTTTGTATTTTATTTAGAGACAGGGTCTCACTGAGTTGCTTAGGGCCTCACTAAATTGCTGAGGCTGGCTTTGAACTCGCGATCCTCCTGACTCAGCCTCCTGAGTCGCTTGGATTACAGGTGTGCACCACCACGCCCGGCTCCCTGAATTATTAACATAGCATTTTTCTATACTTTTTTAAGACTATATTTCTTATAGAAGTTTTAGGTTTATAGAAAAGTTGAGCAGATAGTATGGAGAGTTCCCAAATAACCCCTCTTTTGGTTCTTTTAGTCTAAGCAACCCTCCACTTTTTCTTTTTAATGGCCTATAATATGATATTGTCTTTGTTGAGTTGGGTCCAGTTTACAGAGCTTCCCACTTTCTGGATTTATCTGATTATTTTTCTTGTGTGTCATTTACTATTTTTTTCCAGCCTCTGCATTTCTTGTAAAATGGCAGGTAGGTCTAGAGACTTGATTAAATTCAGGTTACATATTCAGGTAAGAATTCTTGATAGGTATTATATTTTTACCTTCCTAAAAATCCTTTCGTTGTGCCCATTACTCCAGCATTTTGGATTGTTTTTGGATTCCAATTTTGTCATTTTATTTCAGCTATTCCTCCCCACTTTCTCTCATTAAAAACATGATAATGTACATCTTTTCTCATTTAGCTTACTGATGAAAATATTGCCCAAGAATAAAGGGGAAAACATGAATTCTTTGCCTTATCTAACAATGTCTGGGATACTGTAGCACTCAGTGAATATTTGTTAAAATAAAATTTTCACTGTTCTTTTTCTCTTGACATTATTTCTTCCTTCAGCTTATAAAATATTCTTTTCATATTCTCATCATATTTTAGTTTTTCTGTTTTCTTTTCATACCAGTGTCCTCCTCATTGTTTCCAGTTCTGTTCTATGCGTTTAGATTCTTCCTTCCTTATATATAAGGAATCCATAGGCCACCTCAGATATGACTTCAATTCCACTTTTCATTGATGACTCTTACAACTTTTTCTTTAGCCTTTATTTCCTACTTGGGATTCCTAGTGCCTGTTTGATATTTCCACTTGTGAGTTTAAGGGCCTCCTGAACCTTAGCATGTCTAAAAGTGAGTGCATTATTTTTCAACTTATTTATTATTAACCCTCAATTGCTTTTGCTATATGACTAATCTATTGGTTGTCTGAATCTTGATTCTTTTTTTTCTAGAGTAATAATGCCTCCTCCACAACAATGATAAATCACCAAGCTTTTAAATTCTACTTCTATTTGTTTCAAATTGATTGCCATTCTTTATCCTCACATCATCTCTTGCAAGTATATTAGGATGACTCCTATGAAATTATTAATCGTCAACTCTTTTGACCTATAAGAATGCAGATTTATATCAGCGCAATCATTTTTGTTTGTTTGCAGTCCTGGGATCATACCCAGGACCTCTTGCACACCAGGCAAGTGCTTACCACTCAACTATATCTTCAGACCTCAACCTAATAGTTTATCCAGTTTTACTACATAAAGTTTGTGATATTTCATTTTATATGAAAAAATTTTGTTAGAGATCATTAAAAATGCCTATTTAAAATCTTTTCTGATTGTTCTGAGCCTTATTATAAAAGAAAATGAAATACTCTGTCAGGTCTCTTTAGTATGAATCCATGTTAGTTCTTAGGGAAGGCTCCCTTTTGTACTTAAAATATATATATATATATATATATATATTTATTTGGCCAGACACAATAGTGCATACCTGTAAACCAAGTGACTCGGGAAGCTAAAGTAGGAGGATCACAAGTTTGAGGCCAGCCTCAGAAACTTAGCTAAACTCTGTCTCAAAATAAAATTTAAAAAAAAAAAAAAAAAAAAAGAAGGCAGCAGCTAGGGATATAGCTCAGAAGTAGCTATAGGTTCAATCCCTATTATTGGTCAAAGACTAATAATGAGTATCTTTATTACTACTACACAGGTTAAGAAGCAGAATATTATTAATATCTTAGAAGACCCTTATTAGTAACAAGCTTGTCCTTTTTCCTAAGAAAAATCACTAGCTTGAGTTTTGTATTTGTCTTCCTCTTCTTTTTTCTTTATAGTATATTCCCAAACAATGTAGTGTTTAGGTTTGCCTGGCTTTGAATTTACTGTAAAATGGAATCTTGGCATGGTATTATGTGATGAGCCTCTTTTGTGTAACACGATATTTCATCCCTATTTGTTTAGGTAGTAATTCATTTATTTTCTCTGCAATATAATATTCCATTTTATGACACAATACCATTTGTTTGTTCATTCTATTGATGGATAAATGAGTTATTTCCAGAATTTCACAATTACAAAAAAGGCTCTGTAGACATATACTGGAATTTCTCTAAGGGAATAGTTTTTAAATTGTAGGATGTGACCTATTAGTTATCCCAAGATCAATTTGGTATATTGTAACCAATATATTAAAAATGAAGCAGAAAATATGCATTTTCTGTTTTATATATACATGACAGTTTTATATAGGCTTTTATAATATTTATGTAGTAAGAATAAATGCTGTTTTGTGAAACATTTTTATGGCTTTGTAGATGTCTGTGGGTGTTGATAAGGGCTATAAAGTGTACTTGTTATTGTGAATTGCAGTAAAAAATGTTTTAAAGTTCCTGCTTTAGGTTGTATGCCTAGGAGTAGGATTGCTGGATTTTAGGATGGGGACATGTTTGGTTTGCTTAGGTAGATTTATACTGGTTTTCAAAGTTAGTGTGCCTTTTTCTACCACTACCATCTATGAATTTTCTACCACTACCATCAAGAATTTCTATTACTGTATATTCTTGCTGACACTTTATATTGGGTAATTTAAAGTTTTTGTTAATCTGGCAGAAATTAAATTTTATTGTCATTTTAATTTTTGTCAGTTTTATTACTAATGAACTTTATTTCACGTATTTTAAACCATTTGTTTCCTTTGTAAAAAAAAAATGCTTTTTGTGATTTTACGTATTCTATTTATCTTTCTTATTGATTTGTAGGATTTTTTTTTAATGTACTCTAGATTCTAATGGTCATTTATGTGTTTTCTAGTCATCTATATCTAATCCAGGAATGAGGAACTGCTCTAAGTGTTTCAAATAGGGGGATTTAATATAAGGAATTGATTACAAAGGTTTTTGGAAGGGTTAGAAAAGCAACAAGTGGGAAAATTACCCAAAGATTAACATATGCAAGAAGTGATAATTATTTGTAAGGCTAGAAAAGTCAAATAGAAAATGCTGTTGGAATTGAGCTAAAGAGAGTTCTTAAGGCTGAAATGAAAGAACACTAGACAGTAATTCAAATCTACATGAAGAAATAAAGAACAATAGTGAAGATAACAGTTCAAGTGTGCTATTGTACCCTTGAGTGAATTTTTCAGTTGTTCTACTCTTCAGCTCCAGAATTTCTATTTGTTTCTTTTTTCTTCTTCTTCCTTCTCCTCCCGCTCTTCCTCCTCCTCCTCCTCTTCTTTCTTCTAATTCTTTTTTTTTTTTTTTTGTATGTTTGTGGTACTGGGTGAACTCAGGGGTGCTTTACCATTAAGCCACGTCCCTAGTCCTTTTTATTTTTTATTTTGAGACAGGGTCTCACTAAGTTGCCAAATCTGGACTCAAACTTGCAGTCCTCCTGCCTCAGTCTCCAGTGTCACTGTCCTTACAGGCATGTGCCACTGAGCCCTGCTACCTATTTGGTTCCCTTTTACCATTTCTGTCTCTTATTGACATTCACTATTTGGTAAGACATTGTTCTTGTAGTTTTCTTTAGTTCTTTGTCCATTGTTTCTTTTGATTCTTTTTGCATGTTTTAGTACTTGATAAAAAGTCTTCATCTAGTAAGTCCACTGTCTGGGCTTTAAGGATAGTTTCTATTAATTTCTTTTTCCCCCTGTATATAGGCCATCATTTTTTGTTTCTGTGTATGTCTCATATTTTTGTTGAAATTTAGACATTTTGCACTAATTGGGGTTAGTGGGTATTTTTTGTTTTGTGTGCCAATTGAAGTCTTTGTTCCTTTAGCTCAGTAGTCATTTTGTGATTCAATGGAGGTTTCCTTAAGTATCTGGAACAACAACAAAACTCAACCAACTAACCAAACAACAACAACAAAAGACTCCATCTTTGCCATAGGCTCTGTGCATACCTTCTGTACACAGCTGTTTATAACTCTGCCCTAGTCTTTCTGCATGCAGTCTGAAGGTCAGCCACCAGAGAGCCTTAGGGCCTTTCAGGTTACTTCCAAGTGTACATCCAGACCTGAAATGTTCGTGGCTTCTAGATTCTTAGGAATCTTCCCAAAGAGCTGGGTGCTTTTTAAAGCCCTCCTTCCCTAAAAGTGTCTAAAAGTTCCCTAAAGTGTCTCACTTCTCAAACTTTCCTTTCAAACCTTTTTGGTTTGTCTATTGCTTATTCCATCTGTTACACCCCTGGTGGCCATGGCTAGTGCATTTGCCTTTAAATGTGTTGGATAAATGCCTCCTCCCCTCCCAACCAGGTAGCTGCCTTAGTCTAAGAGAGTTTCAAGTTAGTCAAAATAGAAGCCAACCTTTTGAAGGGGAACCATGAGAAAGATCAAAGCAACCACAAGGTCCTTTCTGGCACCGGAAACTGGTACTGGGATGCAGTTTGTTTTCTTTAGGACCAATCTGAGGAGCAATAGATGGGGCCAGAGCAAGTTAAAACACTATGAAACTCTCCTACTGAGACTATATTTTTCTTGATTAAGCCCTTGCCCAGTTGCTGTAAACCCTAGATTCATTTAAGGAAGTTCTCATCTATTTCTTGTTTTGTAAAGTTACATATGTTATTTTTAAATAATGATCAGGTTTTTCATTTTTGGAAGTTATGGCTGGAAAATGGGTAAAAATGATTTCTGCAACAATTAAAATGTTTTCTTCTTCATTCATGTTAATGTGGTGAATTACATCAATATCCTAGCATAAACCTCTCTTTTAATCCTGAGGTAAATCCAGCTATGTAATAATGTATGATCTATTCTATACATTAGTAGAGATGGTTTGCTAATATGTGTTTAGGATTTTTGTATTTTGAATGAAACAAGCCAGAAAGCATACTTTCTGACTCTACTAAGTCATGGTAGTGTCATGAAAAGAGTTGAAGGTATTCTCTTTTTCTTTTTCTGAATAATTTTGCATAAGATTGCAATGAACAGTTCCTTTACTATTTGGTAGAACTTTTCTGAAAAGTCATCTGGATCTGGTTTTCTGGGTGTGAAAAAATAACTTTTATCATTTTACTATTATAGGACTACTCAGGCTTTCTTTTTTAGTTGGTTTTAATTATGTATATGTTCTAACTAAAACACTTAAATTTTCAAATATAGTGGCATAAAGTTGTTCATAGAATTATCCTTTTATCTTTTAAATTTTCTCTGAATCTTCAGTTGTGCCTCCTTTTTCATTTCTAATACTACTTTATTATTTTCCTTGATTAATCTCTCCAGCAGTTTGTTTTTCATTCTCCTCAAAAAAACAACTTCTTTTTTTTTTTTTTTTTTTGGCACTGGGGATTGAACTCAGGGACACTCGGCCACTGAGCCACATCCCCAGCCCTATTTTGTATTTTATTTAGAAACAGGATCTCACTGAGTTGCTTAGGGCCTCGCTAAGTTGCTGAGGCTGGCTTTGAACTCGCGATCTTCTTGACTCAGCCTCCCGAGTCGCTTGGATTACAGGCATGCGCCACCACGCCCGGCTAAAAAATAACTTCTGAATTTGTTGATCCTGCCTATATTATGTTTATTTTCTTTTTTCATTTTTTATTTTTCCCTTCTATGTTTTTCTTCGTTCTTCTTTTTCCATTTTCTTAAGTTTGTGTGGATAACTCATTTATTTCATGTCTTTCCGTTTTTAAAATGCCCATTATGATTTTTCTACCTATGACTTTATCAAATACATTTTTGTTAATAATTTTGACATTCACATTATGGTAAAAAATGTGGTCTGTACATTAGTAATTCTTTGAAATTTGTGGAGACTAACATGATTATCTAGTTAATTTCTATAAATATTTTACATAAGATTGAAAAGAATGTTTTTTCTGTGATCATTCCATATTTGTTCATTACATTAATCATTAATAATTGTTCTTTATAATTTCTGTGTTCATTTTTTTGTCTGTCTTCTGTTAGTTATTAAGAATGGTGTTCTAATCTCTGATTATGGTGATTTGTCAGTTTGTCTATATATAGTTGTGGTTTTTACAAAAATATTTTTCTAATGTGAAATTTTATTAAATAAATCACATTTTCAGATAATTTTATAGCTCTTCTAACTCAAGTGCTCTTTTCAAACAAATCGTAACTATCCCATTGTCATATCTTAATTCCTAAATTGTATCTTGAGAGCCTCAATGAAACTTATGAGATTATTTGTATTATTGTTAATCTCTTACCAAAATAAGAGTTGCTATATATGAAATAGCCAGCAGATGCTATGCATTGTGCTAGGTAGGTGTGTGGGTATACACACACACACACACATAAACACACACACACACACACGCATGCATACACACTACATACAGTAAAAATTCTTTTATCTAACATGATTAGGACAAGCAGCTAGTTAGTTTGTTTACCAAATTGAATCAGAGCTGGGGGTACAGTTTAATGGTAAAGCACTTGCCTAGAATGTGCATGGCACTGGATTTGATTCCCAGCACTATAAGTAATGATAATAATAATAATAAGTAAGGAATCATTATGAAATGATACCTACTTGAAACATTTTATCAGAACTTAAAATGTATGTCTACGTGTATATTCATTCACCAATCTTTCTAAAAACTTTTTTAGTTGTCAGTGAATTGTTTTATTTTATTTATTTATATGTGGTGCTGAGAATTGAACCCAGGGCCTTACACACAACAGGAAAGTGCTCTACCACTGAGCCACAACTCCAGCCCCTCATTCACCAATGTTTTTACAATTCTGTTCAATGTTACTTTTCTCTTTTCATGCATAAACAACATCATAATGCATGTCAAGAATTCCTAGTTTCTATTGACAAAAATTGGAAGGAGAACCCAAAGAAAATTTTAAAGCAATATGGTCACATAATCACAGGATATTTTTATTTTTAAGCAAATTTTGTAGTTATCCTGCCCACACCTAATTTAATAACAATTGTTTAGCTTCTCATCTTTAGTGAGACAATCTACATAATTTTAGTAACAATTGTGATTAGCACAGGTTTGAGGATACACTCATCTGACTCTTTGTAGAGAGTTTTTCTAACTGAAAGCAGAGGGTACACTTATACTAGAAAGCAGCCATCTAGCTGAAAACATTCAGTGTGCCACTGATATCAGTCATTATTGTACAGAGGCAATGGAGATAGTCATTTATCTGTCATATCAGTTAAGTAGAAGTCATTTAAGAGCATGTATATTGGGGATATTAGCTCAGTTGGTAGAGTGCTTGCCTCGCGAGCACAAGGCCCTGGGTTCAATCCCCAGCACCGCAAAAAAAAAAAAATTTAAAAAATTACAAAAGAGCATGTATATTAGTAATCCTTACTAGGACTCTGTAAGGAGTGAATATTATCGCCATTTTAAAAAGGAGCTCTAATTTGCCTGAGATCCCACCTGCTAGCTTGGTCCTGGGATTATTCCACCTATAGTCATTCTACAAAGCTGTATGACTTCTCTTTTATAATCTCTGTGTGTTTCAATCTCAGATTTACTTCAAGTATTGCCCATCATTATGAGTTAGTATTTAAGATTCTGTAATGGGACATATTGTTTCAGACCTCCTTAATTTTTTTTATGAAAATATTAATGTTTTTCTTTTTCTCCTCCATACAGTTTTGGCTTTATCTGGATGCTATCTCATCTTTGCCTTTATGACACCCTTCATTTGGTCAGGTTAGCTTGTTTCTGAGCAAACCATCTCTTTCTAATTCTTGAGAGGTACATATTGCCCCTACCCAACCTAGATTCTAAGCCATCATCAAGAAAGCAAAGTCTTACTCATCTTAGATGTGTTAACATTGTTCATTTCCTGTTTCCTCCTTTCTTTTCAAAAGCTACAGCGTGTGTCTGTAACTCCCCTGATTTCCTCTCCATGACTAACTTTTATTTAGTGATGCTTCTTTTTTTCTAATGGTGCCATTCATCCCTATATGAATCAGCACAAGTGAGATCAGGTTTAACAAGTCTTGACGCAGCCTTGATGAGCCTCTCACATGTTGTAGATAGATGTTCCTGAAGAAAATGTGCCTACTGATTAGCCACATCAGAGGCATACACATTTCAACGGAAGTTATTGCCACTACCATCATATCTCTTATCTCCTAGGAGCTTCACAAGTCACTGCTATTGATTAATGTTTCCTTTCTAGAAGGCCAGGTCCACTGTTTCCGAAACAGCACGGTGAATTTATAGAGCTTCAGTACTACAGAACTGGAACATGTCTCTGGCACACTTCTTTGTAAATTCAGACATCTGATTTTCATATCTCTTGGCACTGTGTTGTATTTTCCTTTGGAATTCCAATCCTTACAGCCTCCTTTGATAACTCTTAGCAAAATGCCTTAATAAGTTGCCTAATCTTCCAGATTCAGAGTTTATTTATTTTTTTATTATTATTTTTTGAGCTACCTCATTCTTCTGTGATCTAATGTGTTTACTTTTCTTTAGGTATACTGGGTCATTATCTTAAGTGAATCCCTATTATCCTTTTTCTAAGTAGCTATCATATTGTAATTCAGTTAGAAAACAAAGGAACCCTTGAAGAATTTTAATGAAATCTTCCTCTTTTCCACTTTCTTACCTCTGCTATAAGGACAGATTAGCTTATTGGTTTAGGCTTTGTGGCAATTATTTTACCAACCTTCTCGCCAAACTCATACCTCACATAGATTTCTGTGACTTAGTACATGGTCACATCATCCCTCCAATTATTCAGAAGGAAATCCTTTCATCCATACTTGATTCCTATCCTTTTTCCCTCATATCCCATATCTAAATTGTTTTAAAATCTTACTTGTTTTTTCCTTCAAAAAAGTATCTAGAAGTGATCACTTCTTACTCCCTCCACCCATGATAAATGAATTATCTTCCAGGAGGAACAACGGTGTCCTCTGCCCGGAGAAGTTGTGGGCCATCTGTTTTGGCCTTCCCAGTGCTCAGTTGGAGCCTTGACATGAAGGCAGATTAGGGAGAGGGATTCCTGCTCCACAAGTCTCCTCTTTCTTCTTCTTTTTGAATTGTTTTAGTTGTAAATGGACACAATGCCTTTATTTTTATTTATTTATTTTTATGTGGTGCTGAGGACCGAACCCAGTGCATCACACATGCTAGGCAAGTGCTCTACCACTGAGCTACAGCCCCAGCTCTCCTCTTACTTCTTGAGAGAGAATGAGAGAGCGTGTGTGCAAACACAAAAGTCTCAAGACATCATGACATAAATAGATCCAAGTGTTCCTCTCCTGAAAGGCCTCAGTCCTTGCCACTGAGCAATTCTAACTTAAGTCTGAAGATGAGAGGAGGAAAAGAAAGAGAGGTCATGTTTTTCAAGACTTTTTAAATTGAGAAGCTGTTTCATATAATGGTTAAAGAGTATGAATTCTCTTTGGAATTTTTTTTAAAATTTTTTTTTATTGACACCTAGGATTGAACCCAGGGGTGCTCTACCACTGAGCCACATCCTCAACCCTTTTTTATTTTGAGACAGGGTCTCACTGAGTTGCTTACAGCCTTGTTAAGTTTCTGAGACTGGCTTTGTACTTGCAAACCTCCTGCCTCAGCCTCCCAAGTCCCTGGTTTGGGCCGCCATGCCTGGGAAGAGACTGAATTCAGTAGAGCCATTTGGCCTAGGTTTGAATCCTACCTCTTGCCATGTGATTCTGTGACAATTCATTAACTTCTCTGTTTGTGAGATAGGGATTGAATTAGCATTTATCTGTCCTTTATATAGTTATGAAGATTAGGTTATTTGGTACATGTAAAGTAATTAAACAGTCCTAATACATAGTTATGTACAATTTTTTCTTTTTTTTCCAGCACTGGGGGTTGAACCCAGAGCCTTGTGCATGCTAGGCAAGCCCTTTACCACTGAGCTACATCCCCAACTGTGTTTTTTTGTTTTTGTTTTTGTTTTTTTGCTTTTTTTCTTTCTTTCTTTTTTTTTTTTTTTTTTTTTTTTTTTAGGGCTAGGAATGGAACCCAGTGCCTCCCACATGCTAAACAAGTACTCTACCCCTGGGCCTCATTCCCAGACCCCAGCCATTTATTTATTTTTTTATTGTTTTTTTTTTTTGGCACTGGGGGTTGAACCCAGGGGCACTCGACCACTGAGCCACATCCCCAGCCCTATTTTGTATTTTATTTAGACACAGGGTCTCACTGAGTTGCTTAGGGCCTCGCTAAGTTGCTGAGGCTGGCTTTGAACTCATGATCCTCCTGCCTCAGCCTCCCAGGTGCTGGGATTACAGGTGTGTGCCACCACACCCAGCTAGCCATTTATTTTTTAAAGTATTTTTTAGTTGTAGATAGACACAGTACCTTTATTTTATTTATTTATCTTTATGTGGTGCTGAGGATCAAACCCAGGGCCTCATAGGCAAGCACTCTACCACTGAGCTACAACCCTAGCCCCCAGCCATTTATTTTTAAAGCCAATTTTCTAAGTAGGAATGTGGATCTTAGTCTTTCTAATAGCACAGGGAATTATAAACATTTTAGTTATGAACCATGCCTGGTTCTGTATCTGAGGGTTCTCTTCCTTGACCAGTTGAGAACTGTTAAGAGGGGACAGTGGCTACACAGTATGAATTTCATAACTGATGTTGTACATTGGACTTCACCTAGAGCTTTCATTAGAATCAGATAGAACTGATTATAAAGGAGATACTACCAAAGATAATATTCTTTACTTGATATCCTTTTTAGAGAGGCCCATTAACAATTACTTCTAAGTATATTAGCGCTTCTTAATGTTCTTTCTAAGCAAACACTCAGGAATGTGTGAACAAGAGCAGCAGCAATTAGGTGACAAAGACCAAGGTTTCATATGTCCTGTCTATTAAAAATTACCTATCAGTGTGGAATGGAATAAGGCAGGCAAGGGCCAGAGGTAGGTATAATAAGGTCCTTTGCCCAATGCTCACCCTGAGAACAGTTGACTGACTATTCCCTTTTTCTCATCGTCTCTATGCTTCCATATTTATTTGTTTGCTGCTCTGTTTATTTTTCTATAATACTATTCTTGATGTTTTTCCCCTTACCTATTCCTAATGTCTTTTTTCTATTGCGTTTTTCTGTTTTCTTGGCACTTTATCCCTCATAGTGATTATCCAGGGTGGAAGAGAGGATAACTAGGCCTTCACATTCAAAATTAGAAAATGTCTTAAATCCTCCTTTTTCTGTTAGCATCAAGTATTATCTTTAATTACAGGGAGCCATGAATACTTAGTATGCTTGATGGGAGCACTATTGCTCTTTTGGGTGTGATGATTTTTGACTAGGTGTTGCAGGATGGTTGGCATCCCTAGCTTCAGTGCCAGGTGCTATTAACATATTGCCAATCACTGTGACCACCAAAAATGACTTCACATATATCCAAACACCTCACAAAGTAGTGGTGTAGCACAAACTGCTAGCGAGGCAATTAGAAGCAAATCGCCCAAGTACTGGACCCAGCTGCTCATTATTAACCCTTGTGTATAACTTGATGGAACAACTTAATTGACTAAGTGTTTATGTATAGGAAAAACATAGCTATTACAGCTACCAAAGTTGTGCCATTCTGAGACTAGCTACTTCTGATTTTTCAAAATCTAAAATGTTAGATAATCTAAGATCTCTATTGGTAGGTTTTACACACACACACACACACATACACAGAAATATATACATATATATATAAAATATTTTCTTAAAGGAATTTATTAGGTTTTAATACAGTTATTGATTTGTGAAAATGAGTATGTGCATGTGAGCACACATTTCTTAAAGTATACTCACTTTTAATTTATAGGACTAAAGTATCTCTTTTTTTTTTTTTTTTTTTCCAGGCAGGGGAGGGATAATTGGGGATTGAACTCAGGGACACTTTATCACTGAGCCACATCACCTGCACTATTTTGTATTTTATTTAGAAACAGGGTCTCTCTGAATTGCTTAGCACTTTACTTTTGCTGAGGCTGGCTTTGAACTCTTGATCTTCTTGCCTCAGCTTCCTGAGCTTCTGGGATTAAAGGTGTGCACCACTGCTCCCGGCTACAGTATCTCATTTTAAAAGTGATTTTAAAATATAATAAAAGCACATGTACACTTCAGAATCTCTTGTACTAGTGATTTTTAAAGCTACACTTTGTGTTATAGTTTGCTAATGTTATACAAATAATTGTTACAACTTTTCTTCATCGTTTTATATTTCAGAGAAAGCATTTTGAAGAAAACTGGGCACAGACTCAGCAAAAACAAACAGAAGAGAAAAAGAAAAAGAAACAAAAAGCATAATAGTCTTAGTGAAAGCATGGATGAAAACTCATTTGAAACTTTAAGTTATCTTAAACTGGGAGATCAGGTACCATGTCAGAGTGAAGAGGAAGATTTTGAAGAGAACAAACAAGAATCAGTGTGTCCCTTCACTGGTGGCCTACCAAATGAAGTAGGAGATTTTGTGAATGGCTATAAAGAAAAAAGTCAGAAAAACATAGATCCTGAAGACAGTTTTCCAAACAGTGTAGCTATAGTTGAGTTGGACAAGACACCAGAGGATTACTTCCCTAAGGAAAATGGTGACTTGTTTCTAACTTTGTCATCAATGCCAAATGAAAACTCTGTTACTTGTCCAACAGGGATTCAAAATCTTTCCTGTGTAACAAGGGATGACTGCTTGGGCATGAAGGTAGAAAAGCATGTTGGAAATAGGGAGAACTTACCATTAGACACCCAGGACCTATTTGCTGATGAAACCCCATGTTCATTTATGCAGAAAAGAGAGATGGTAAATAAAATTCTCTCAAATGAACCAATTCTGTGCCATCAACATGGATCCCGAACTTCAAATATAGTTTTAAGAGAGGAAGAAGGAATGCATACAACTAAAGACAATTATTGGGCTTTTTTCACAACCAATTTATCTGATGAAGAATTACAGCTAGGCCCTGAGAGACAATCCAATTTTAGTAGCTGGCCTGAGGGACCGCATAAGTTTGTATGTGAACAGAGACCAAAGAAAGATAGATCACGGAAACTGACCCATCCTGACAGCAGAGAGCGATTGATTAAATTGATCTCCACTTCTGAAGGAATATCAGAACCAGGAAGTGGTCCAGAAATATTGATAGAGGAGGAGAAGCTACTGAGAGAAAATGAAGATTTGTCACATCCAACTGAAACTATAGATTCATTCACAGAAACTGAGACAGATATCCTCAGCAGCTGCTTATCTCAACAGGACATCACCCAAAGTGCCTTGCAATCAACAACTAATAAGAAAAGAAGGCAGAATAGGATTTTAAATTTGGTACCAAACTTTAACTTACTGGGACAGAGTCATCTCAATGCAAAAGAAGGGGAGAAATGTGGCCTGTTACCTAAAAACTTTGGATTGAGCATTATTTGGGGAGAAATGAAAGACAGAATTTCAGAAATAAATAACAAAGAAGAGAATGAGCAAAAAGTTATGACCTTTGACCATCATCCATTGTGGTTTTACCCTGATATCATCAAAGATTCATCTCTAAATATTGGTGGAAATTTTTATTCTCACTACTTGTCATTTAGTAGACTAGGGCATGCTATGTATTTTTACAAAAGCCCTATTCCTTCTCTTGTGTTGCATTATATATCTAGTTTTTGGATGATATCTTTTACCAACAAAAAAACATTTTTGACTTTCAAATCACAAACAATAGGTAATAAGCTAAAAGATTTAGAGCTTATTTATTCAGAAGTTTTAGTTAGGCAACCTGATACTTTGTGCTCTTTGAGGGTTACTTCTGAAAGATTTGGTGAAAAGCTGAAGAGATGGGAAGAATCTAAGCCACTACAGTGTTTACCAACTGAGAATTTCCAAGATTTAACATGCACTGATTTTAACTCCTTTGTGCTGCCTTTATCCAAAGGATTTGCCTTTCAACTAGTAAAGCTTTTTGGATCTCCTGGAGTTCCAATGGGTAAATTGTTTTCATTTGCTAACAATAAAAGGTTCATTTTAACATGTGCAAGTAAATTCTTATTTTTTATTGCTCATATATATCTATACATAAATTTTACACATGAAAGTTTTAAATGTCTATTCCAAAAACAACCAAGAGTAAATTTCAAAGGCAAATGAAAAACTAAAAAGAACCATTGATGACAAAAAAAGCACTAATATTCTGAATAGAAAGTGCTCTTTTAAGTCAAAAAGAAAACAAGTAAATTCTTAAGGTATTTCTACCTGGTGTTAGTGATTCAGTGTAATTTATTGGTTGTGTGATAACTTTCAGTCCCCAAAATGAGGACCCATAGTTAAGGACATTTGCTTTTTAAAGCTCTCATTCCTTGCCACCAAAATAGTCTTCTTAAATGTCATTGAGTGCATAGAATACTCGGACTCTCCATTTAAGTAGACACTGAGAAGAATGAAGGGTGAGGCAGACAAACAGTGACCATGTAACAGAGGTGGGCTGCTTTATTATTGCTCTTTTCCATCTTTCTACTTTCTAACTTTCCCTTGTTTGGCATATGGCTCCTTTCTCATGCACAATTATGGCTCCCAGATATGAGATTAGTAAAGATAGCAAAGATTAAATGACAAAAAGACATTGGAAATAGCTAAATGTATTTTTTAAAGATTGAGAAGGGTACTAAAGAGGTTAGGAGAGAGTTCAACTAGTTGACTTGAGAAGTTTCCTTTAGGTTCTTTTAAAAAAATAGTTTTATTAGTTGTTGATTAACATTTATTTATTTATTTATTTATTTATTTATTTATTTATTTATATACCATGCTGAGAATTGAACCCAGTGCCTCACACATGCCAGGCCAAGTGCTCAACCACTGAGCCACAGTCCCAGCTCCCCTTTCAGGTTCTTAAAATGTTATTTTTTAGAATTGAAAATTCCACATGTGAATAAACAAATGAATATATGATTATTAATATTCTAAGTAAATTTCTGCTAAATAATAATCATATTTAAGGTGTTAATGTCCTATGGAGGAAATGGAACACAAATCCCAACTTTTCCTTCTCTATAACTCAATGCTTGATACTTCCTAGTACTCTTCCTTGGGATAAGTTAAGAGCCCAGAAGCCCAAGTTGCAATCCCTGCAGTTCTCTTGGATCTTCCTGTTCTTCTTTATCTACCTGGGTTCCCATGCCCTGCTCCATCTCAAAACATGTCCTCGCTAGTTTTTCACTTTGCCCCTCAACTTATATTCCAGATAAACTTGATCCCAGAACTAAAAATTGACTAAGTTTTAGTGTGGGGGCCATAATTATCAATCTAGTCTTGAGATTCTGACATTACAACAAACATATTTGTTACCTTTGTGAATAAGTCATTTCTTAATTGCAATTTTTCTATCCTAATAAGTGTACCAATAAGCAAACAAACAAACAAAAAAACCCACAGTTTTTAAAATTTAAAATGCATGAGAAGCTGGGTGCCAGGGCATACACCTGTAGTCCCAGCAGGCCAGGAGGCTGAGGCAGGAGGATCAAGAGTTCAAAGCCAGCCTAAGCAAAAGTGAGGTGCTAAGCAACTTGATGAGACCCTGTCTTTAAATAAAATACAAAAAAGGGCTGAGGATGTGGCTCAGGGGTTGAGTGCCCCTGAGTTCAATCCACTATACCAAAATAAACTTAAAAAAAATAAAATACATGAGAATCTAATCTTTAAGCCTTTCTCCCTGCTTTTCTATTCTTGGTCAAGAATAAACCTTCCTGCACTGTTAAAAAATGAATATAAATAAATAAATAAATAAATAAATAAATAAATAAATAAAAGAAATATATTTGCTTTGGAGAATTTTAAGACATTTTAGGTTTGGGGATCTTAGTTCAAGGTTTATATTCTGAAATTATATGCAATTTTTTTGGTATTATTTTGTGCTCCCTTCCTGGGTGGAAGTTCATAGATTTTATTAGCTTCGCAGAGGGGTCTATGACCAAGAAAGATTAACAGTTACTGCCTTAGATCAGTACCAAAAAGCACAAAGTCACTGGTGTAGAAAGATTATAAATCTCTTCCTCTCTTGAATGTTCAATATCATCATAATCAACAATGATCAAGCATCCATTAATTAGACTTCAGAAACTTTTTAAAGGAAATAGACCTCATTCATCAAGTAGCTTATTTTCTAACTGGGAAAACAAGAATAACACAAAATAAAATTACTATACATAGAAAATATACATGACAAGCTTATGAATATTTTATGAGTGAGATTAGCAGTGCTAAAGGGATTGTTGAAGAGAAGATGGGTTTATGGTTTTGTTTGGGATCCTTTCAATATGAAAGTGAATTATAAACTGTTTATACAAAAGAGAAAGAATATGGCTTGAAAAAACAGCAAAGAGAAAGAATTTCACATTTGGAAATGGCATGTGCTTAAAAAGGGAAAGGAAGAAACTATAAGTGGAGGCTGTGAACTGATTTGTTTGGCTAAATTGGACATGCCAAGCTCTGGTGCATGATCATTGGCCTTGTAAATAAGTCAGGGAACTCAAATGAATCCTAGTAAAAGAAAAATAATTTTTGTGGTTTGGCATGGCTGATGTTGTATGTTATGGTTGTGTGTTAATGTTTGGACTTGTTTATGAGCTTCTTAATTTTGAGAAAATTTTCCCCCAGACACTCATATATGGAAGGAACGATTTTCAGGAAGACTAAATTTGCTATCGTTGAAATGTTTAATACATGTCACAGAAAAGGATGCCTACTTAAATTTTATGCCTGTGACAGTACCTCTTAAAGGTATTATGTATATGTATGTATTTATGTGTATATAAATACATAATTCATTTAGTCTGGAGAGTGTTTACTAATAAAAGTCTGAGACAGACTCCTAATTTAGCCATTATTGAAATATCTTCAAAATCAGAGGGTTAATGTTATAGCAGCCTAGATATTGTTTGCATATCTTCACATTTAGGGTGAAAAATCTGTGTGACATTCAAGATGAAATTTGTTCCTCCTTTTTTCACAGAGTCCTTATTACCTGATGACTATGTTATTCCCCTTGACTGGAAGACACTAAAGATGATCTATTTGCAATGGAAGACGTCAGTAGAGGTATATTTTTATAGTTTTCACAGAAGATCTTCTTTTAACTGCTTTCTTTAAAAAATAAAATTTGAACCTAGCAAGGCCCTAAGAAACTTAGCAAGACCCTGTCTCAAAAGAAAAAATAAAAAGGGCTGGGGATGTGGCTCAGTGGTTAAGCATCCCTGGGTTTAATCTTCGATACAAAAAAAAAAATAAAATTGGAGAAAGTCTGTTCATCAAACTTAACAGAGAAGTGCTACATCCATTATGTTAAATTAGAAATGGTAGAGTGCAGGGGGAAGGAATTATTTTTAAAATGAGAAAAAGAATATGTGCGGATGAGTAGATAATATATGCAAATATTCTTTTAATTTGTCCCAAAAGAAAGTTGTATAAATTCCCTTTGTTGAAGTGTGTATACTTCAACACTGTGGATGACTAAGATGTCCATTTTGGGAGAATCCTTTATTATTCATTGCATCTTTTGGCCTACTCAGCCTTCAATATTATCCTGTTATAGAATAACAGTTATAAATTAGATTCATATTTACTTGACTTGGAAGTATCTCATTGTTGGTGTAATTTGTTGGTCCATAGTGTAAGACAATGCCTGTTTTTGAGGGCTGTTCATTTTCCAGGAAGCTGGAGGAGGACTGGCTTTAGACAGTTAGAAAGATGATAGATGGAAACTCTGGAAAAGCCAGTACTCTAACATGATGGGGGTGGCTGGGGTTTTGTTTATGTTAATTAATAGTGATTTGAATGAGCCCGGAGACATTGCTAAGAGTACATTTTGAAATAAATAGTAAAATGGAAGTTTAAGGAAACAGTATATAACTAAAAATTAAGGATAATAAGTATTTCTTACTTGTAAATACTACTGCAGGAAAGTACATTTGTTTTGTATGTCCATGTAGTAAAACCAAATATACATTTTTATGCTTCTTATTTCTCTTTATTCTCCATGGAGATCTTGTTACTACTTACACACACACACACTACTTCATTCATATTGACATTTGTGGTTATAATGTTTGTTTTATCATTTTAGGAATGTCTTTGTATAGAGCAAAATGACAGTGTAAACTTAAACACAATGCCAAATATTAATCATTATTTTATATATTTTATTATTTCTAGAAAAGACAGAAGAAGATTGGTTAGAAAGAATTCTTGAACTGTAAGTATAACATTTCAGAGACCTCTATATGATCAGAGTGAATATTGACATTATTTGGTTGTAAAAGCTCATATGTACCACAGTAGAGGAGTAAGAACTAAAAAGTGCAGTTTGTTACCATAGCAACACTGTGCTATTGCGCATGATGCTTTTATTTCCTTCAAATGTAGATATTTTTGTGAAATACGACAAAGCTTAGATTGTTGCTCCCAAATTTATTTTCCCATTTTATTGGTTAGAACATATTTTAGAGCATTCTAAAAACACAATTTATGAGAAGTCTCCCCCAGGCTTGGTATGTGACCATGGCTAGGAATTAAGGATGTAGGTTATATTTAAATACTGAATTAAGAGATTCAGAAAAGAGAGAAAACATATAGACACATTCATGTTATATTTTAAACTTGACATCAAGCTGACATTAGAATAAAATCATTGCACTTTTTCTCCCAAATGCTTAAATTATGAAATAAACACAGCTGCTACAATTTCAGTGTATATGTGTCTGCATTTGATAAGAATTGAATACATTGTGATTTACCATGTTTTCTTTCTTGATTATAACTCTTATTTCTAAGAGCATTGTGTTATTTCCATTTCTCATATACCCAATAAAAATATTTTTGTTTCTTTTAAACCTGTTTCTGCTGAAAAAGGAGGGAAAAGAACTAAAGATTTAGGGTAAGAGTTTAGAGATTTAGAAGGACTGCTAGAAAATGTGGGATAAATATGGACAAGATAAGAGGTGAGGAATTCTAGAAAAAGGAGGGGAAGACATTCATTCATTTATCCAACAGATATTTGAGTTGCCTCATGTCATTTTATATTCTGAGCATATGGCAGTGAAAACATCCCTGCCCTCCTGAAATTTATGTTGTAGGGATAGAAGTTAGGAAAGGAGGAATTAGGAAAGGATGGAGTTTTCCCTCTCTGCTGAAGGTGGCCCCAATATGACAAGATACTAGTACAAGTAGCACAAGTAACCATGGCTATATTTGGCTATGGTTAACTCAAGAGTCTTCTATCTGCTAAGTTTGAATATTTTGTGTCAAGGACACTTTCTAGATCATAATTTTGATTTTGATGTTGATCTTCTTCATGTACTCCAAATTGCCCTCTATTGACTGGACTTCACCTAATTGACTGGACCTAATAACTAATTTTTTTTTTCTTTTTCAGTACATTGTAAGGGGATGTAGCTATATACAACTTTTTTTTTTTTTTTTTTACAATTGAGAAAGGGTCTCTCCATTTTGTGTTTGGCATAATGTAGGTTTTAATGGGTAAATAGAAATTTAGAAAGAGGGAACTAACTATTTAGAAAGAGGGAACTAATTAGCAGGAGAGTTCTCTTTAGCTCTGGGAGCTGTAAGGTCTTGCCTATTTCTTGATGGTTGCAAAGTGTTGATATTGTGGCACTCCTTTGTGGGGTGTTGGAGAGAGTGGGTTTCCATTTTAGGGCTACTGCCGCCTGGCTGTGTGTTTTAGTCAGCTTTGTGTGACTGTGACCAAAAGAACCGAAGAGAACAACTTAGAGGAAAAACTTAGTTTGACTTAGGGTTTTAGAGGTTCAGTTCATGGTTGACCAACTCCATAGCACTGGGCCCGAGGTGAGGCAGAATATCCTGGTAGAAGGGCATGGCAGAGGGAAGCCGCTCAGGATATGACAACCAGGAAGCAGAGAGAGACAGTTCTGCTCACCAGGGACAAAATACAAACCCCAAAGGCATATCCTCAGTGATCTACTTCTTCTAGCCACACCTACTTGCCTACAGTTATTGCCTAGTTAATCCACATCAGTAGATTCATCCATCAATTAGGTTAAGGCGCTCAAAACCTAGTTATTCCACCTCTGAGCATTCTTACGTCATCTCACATGTGAACTTTGGGGGACACCTCATATCTAAGCCATAACAGTATGTGATTGTAAACAAATTACCTTCTGAGAGCCTCAATTTTTTTACCTGAAAAAATAGGTTTATAATACCAACCTGTCATGGAACTATTAAATGAGGAATAAATAAAATAACTTACACAAATTATTTTGCATAATGCCTTTTCCTAAATCCCTCATTGGATGAAAGCATTGCTAAATGCTCCCTGGCCCAGTAGAAATTGTGTTATCTGTTCCATCTCTAGAACTCCCTTCATTTCATGAAACTGCAACTTGTACCCACCCATTAAACACTTCCCCATTTTCTGTACCCCTTAGCCCCTGGCAAACACTGTCTTGTTTTCAAAATAAGTTTAGAACATGTAACACCCAGTAAACTTACTAATGCATGTGCTTTAATTAGTGACATTACCTTTTCGTTAATTAAATAACTGGACCTCAGAGAATTGCATAAAGAACAAGTTTTAATTTAGAAAGAGTTGGTTGGGAAATGTTTGTGGAATGGGCTCATGCATGAGGTAGGAACAGATGAAGTGTGGACTGAAGAATAGTGTACAGTTCTAGATACCAGGGGAGTGGCATAACTAGGGCACTGGGAATCTGGAAACAAACTCTGTTCCTGTCATCATTTTGTCTGGACTTGTCTAGGTTTGTGTTTGTTTATAGCTGAGTCCTCCCATTTCCACAGTGCTGCTGAAGATACTGATCATTGAGAAAAGCTAGAGTGCTCGGCGCTGACCTGAAGAATTCTTTTCAGGGATGTACCCATTGGATACCAAAAGTGGTTTGGATAATCCATCTAACTGGTCTTGATAAGTTATCTGAATAATAATAAAAAAACTCAACAGAAGAGGTAACAATTTCAGCATTTTATTATTAATTTTGAAGATGTTTGCCATACTTTTATTTTATAGAAGAAAATAAGGTACAGAAAATTTGAGGAGCTTATTTTTAAAATTGCATCAGGATTGGAAATGTAGGCCCTGTATCTAACTATTGGCCTGAGATTTCATTTCTAGAATTCTGAAATCCAAAAAGCTCAAAGTTTTTGTTTTGTTTTTCCAATTTTTTTATTGTGGTAAAATACACAATTAAATTTATCCTCTTAGCCATTCTTACATGTATAATGTCCCACCATCACCATCATCCATCTCTAGAACTCTCTTCATTTCATAAAACTGCAACTCTGTACCCACCCATTAAACATTTCCCCATTTTCTGTACCCCTAACCCCTGGCAAACACTGTTTTGTTTTTAAAAATAAGTTTAGAATTAAAACTAATTTGGCAGCTAAGCCTGACTCAAATTGATTAATTTTACTCCTGATTTGTCACCATGTGGTATGTATTTAAGTATTTTCAGATATTTCACTGTAGCAATTATTTAATTATTAGGGGCTGTCCAGATCCCACTGGGAATATAAAGTAATATGTGTTCTTATATATATTACTTCAACAAGCAAACACTTTCTGCATTCTGAAATATATCTGACCTCCAGGATTTGGTTAGGGATTGTAGGACTATAATATCCTAAGGTTACTGTTATTGTTTTATTATTTTAAATTGTTTTAGTTTAGTTGTACTTAAGATATATAAATTCATTTTTGAAAAATGTAAATCATGGGCCAGTTGTCTACTTATTCTTCAATATTGTAGACATTTGCTTAAATCCCCTGTTTTCATGAAGGGTGTCCAACCAGTCTTAAGCCCCTCTTGGAGGATCCTGTCTTTACCTTCTCTGAACAATGCCCCTATGGTGGGGGAGGGGTGTGTGTTTGTTTGTGGGGTAGGCTGAGATCAAACCTAGGCCTAGGCCTTGCTCTACCACTGGCATGTCCCAGTGCTGATGTCTGTTTCTGAAACAGATTTTGAATTACCTTTAGTTTAGAGTCCTACCTCTATCTCTAAATCTTCCAATTCCTGGGATTTAGGGATTATGCTGTGTAAATTGTGTTTCTTGGTTTTCTGTAATTCAGGGGTCTTTTTGGTCAAATTAATGAACCCTTGGACTTTTGCTCTCCATTTTACAAAATTCTGTTGCCCCCCACTGCCTCCCCAAACCTCCCAAACTAAACTTCTTTACATTTTAGTATGGGGGTTTTGAGGAGGGGATGGGAGTTAAATGCTTGTGTTCAATCTGCCATCTTTATTTGGAATTTAGTGTTTTATTTAAAATAGCTCAATGTTTTCTGTATGTTCATTTTGTAGTCTTTATCTTAGTCAGTTTCTTCTGGACAGAGACCCTAGTCTTCAGTGTATAGTGGTCCTCTTCAGGCTCCTTGAGCTTTTGTGAAACTGAACTTGCTTTTGGCCCAGGATGTGATTGTTTCAGTGCAGATCTGACTGGTATTAGAATAGTGACATATTCTTCATTACTCTTCTTTCTTGTTTCTCTTCCTGGAATGTCTTTCTCAGGCTTCTAGAAGAAGGATGAGGGAAGAGCCAGAAGGGAAGCAGAATCAAGGGATGGGGGAAAGGACAACCAATTAGGGAACAGAGGTGGCATCTGGCAAATTATTGCTTTCTTAGGTACTTTCAACAGCAAAGCATCTGAGGTTTTCTGGCTAATATATAGAATCTGCATCACCATAGCTATATCTAAGGGCAGAATTAGAAACATTTAATGATGGGTATGGTGTGGGCAGTGACCAGTTATGGAGCCCCTTTATGGTGTACTGATATATACCCAGGTTTATACATGGGTTCCAGCATGCTCCAGCTTTCTACAACTATCTCCCACTTTTATTGCCGTTCCCTAATTTCTGGAATGGAGCTTTAGAGAAATGGATTTGGGCTATTCTCCTTCCCTCCAAGGCTCCCTCCTCAAAGCTTATACCAAATGTCCCTGTGCACAGTGGCAATATTAGGTGCTGTGGAATTGGAAGGTAATGGTCCTTCCCATAGGGGAAGTCTCTGTTATAAAAGTGAAATATGGAATTCAGAAGAGTGTGTGTGTGTGTGGGGGGGTGGTGGTGTGTAGCATTATCAAAACCAGACTTATCCAAAGGAGATTTCTGTATTGGCAGATTTATCCACTAGCTTTTCTTACCTCCCCTTCTCTTTCTCTTCCTTTTTTTTTTTAAAAGATAGGGTCTCATTATAGTCCCAAATAACTGGGACTACAGGTGTGTACCATCACACCTGGCTTCAAGATTGTTTTCTTTATGTCCATAATAGTAATGGTTTCTAGTGTACAAAGGTGAGATTGTGGCAGTCATCACATAATGAAAAATGGACCTAGAACTGAAAAGCTGGTTGCGTAAGCAGCATGTATTAATGAGTGTTTTATCATAGGTGTTCTCTAAGAGGTACCCACTTCTCTGGAGACTGTCACATAGTTGGACTATGGAGTTGTCTATTAGATGATTTGAACACAACTAACAGCAAGGCTGCTCTCAGATCTGTAAGATTACTTACTCTGTTTACTCCTCTCCTGACATTACATACTGTCTGTTTCAGTGTTTTTGTTTTTGTTTTTGTTTTGTGGTGCAGCAGATTGAATCTATAGCCTCATGCATACTAGGCAAGTGCTCTACCATTGAGCTATACCCCAGATCCCCATTTTTTATGTTTTATTTTGAAATAGGATCTCACTAAGTTGCCTAGGCTAGGCTTGAACTTGTGGCCTCAGCCTTTGGAACTGAGCCAGTCAATCTCCAGTAAAAACTAGCCTCAGGCTCATCAACTAATAAAGTAGTTCAGCTTCTCATATAATTATTGAGCACCTTCTGAATATCAGGCATTGTGTAGCTCCTGAATGACAAGAATAAATAAGACACTTTCCTTGCCCTTGAACTTATAGTCTAGTGGGAGGAAACAAATACAAAAACAGTTAACTTTAAACAATGTGGTTATGAGGAATAAATCTGGGAAAAGAGAGCTTGTTGGCTAGTTAAATGTGGGAATTAAGCCCAAAAGAAAGTGTCTGGGATTGCTTCTAGGTACTGCTGACCATTTTCTTCTCCTTGAAACTCCCTCCCTCTGAACTTCCAAACACCTATGTTAGTGTTCAGTCTACATTGCTGATCATTCCATCGTCTCGCCTTCACTAGATCTCACTTCAAGGGCACAGTCCTTAAATGCTGGTACCCTCAGCTATCTGTTTCTAGTCATAGGGGCCAGAATGTTCTGTCTCCAGCTCAGCTTTTCTTCTGAGCAATAACTCATATTTCCCACCATCTATCAGGTAGCTCCACCTGTCAGAGGCATTAAACAATCAGTGTGTCAGAACCTCTTGCCTCCAAAGCTGCATGTCTTCCTGTTGCCCTGACACTGCCTGGGACCCCCACTATAGAAGAGAGTAGTAACACAATAGACAAAAAGTCTCATATAGCACTGTCTAAAAGAAATATAATGCCAAACACATATATAACTTATACTTTATAGTAACCACAATACAACAGTATAAAGAAACAGGTAAAATTTTAATGTTAATCCATTATATACAACATATTATCACTTCAGTGTGTAATCAATATAAAAATCATTAGTGAGATTTTTTCATACTGAACCTTAGAAATTCATTGCCTATTTTAATTTTAATTTGCACTAGCTGCATTTCAAATGCCCAGTTGCCATGTGACTAGTAGCTCCTGTATTGGATAGAGAAGATCTAGAATGAAAAAGGTGGTATTGAGGCTGGGTAAAACATTCTTGTACAAAGTACAAATTGGGGGGTGCAGCTCAGTTATAGAGCTCCTGCTTAGTATGCAAGAGGTCCTAGGTTCAATCCCAGCTTCCCCCAAATCTAATAGAGATACATAGATTATAAAAATCACTATTGTTATGATTCATGTATATTTTCTGTTCCTTGTAGTTTCCCCCTAATATTTAGAGAAGCCTTTGCAAGTCCATGGTTTCTTAGCAGTACTAAGAAGAAACAAGAAAATATATGCCCTGGGCTGGGTTTTGTGGTAGAATGCTTGCCTGGCATTTGTAAAGCCTTGGGTTTGATTTCCAGCACCACCCCCCCAACACACACAAAGATACTTCTTCCATGCTAGGAAGTCATTTTTTCCCCCAAGGGAAAACAGCTCATCCTCCTCCCTCGTTTACCCTTCCCCCACCCTCAGAGGGGAATCCCAAAGGGGAAGGTGAAATTCCCAGAACAGAGCCCCTTCCTATTTGGACAACCCCCTCCAAAAACTAACTCTGGAATCTCTGGATTTGGGTTTGGAAGGAAATCACTCCCCCCCCCCCCACAATTCCTTTTCATAATTCTCATACCAAAAATAAAATTTATTTTACAATAATTATTATAACCAAAGCTACCATATATCCTGATTTTTCTAGGATGGAGAATTTGAATATTCTCTCAGTCCAGCAAACGGGCACCCTGTTGCTTTTGAGTGTGAAATATTGGAGAGTCACTATGGTGATCTACCAATGAGATCTACCAGGAGATCACCATCTCCTGGAACTTAGAGCTTAGTTCTCTATAAATGCCAGTAGACTCTGCCACTTTCCTCTGGGATCTGAAACAGTCCCCAGAGAGGCTACCTCTTTTCTTGTGGCAGCAGAAAGGTGCCCCGGTGGTATCCTAACTCAGTTGTTCCTAACTCAATGTGATTCGTAAGGTATGCTTTTCAGAGGAAAAAATAACTTAAAGTTATGTAGAGGCAACAAAGCTTTCTAAGAATATTTTTGGCAGTCTGATAAAGAAGATACAGGCCCTGGAAGAGTGTGTGTTAGCCCTTGGGACACCAGCCAGATGTTAGTGCACATAAATTTGAGGAGACAATGGCCTTCACTGTTACTATTCAAAGTGCTGCTCAGTCTTTAATCGGCAGCGAAAATTATTTCACTTTCAAGGTCTAGGCCGGTCAGAGGTGGAGTTGGGGGAGGGCTGTGACAGAGGGCCATGGTGAAGGCAGGGAATTGTCCTAGTGTCCCATTAGTCGGATTCCCTGCTTTCCTCGGGGCGAAGGGCACCAAGTGGCAGGGGGAGGTTGGAGGCAAAGCTAGGGTGTGCGTCACCTATGTTTTCCGGGCTGTCAGACTCCCAGTGTACCCAGCTTTTCAGGTAGGGACGACCCCTCCCACGCAGAGCGGTTCCGGAGGGTGGGAAGGAGGGGCTGGGCTCCGAGCGCCCGCCCCTCCATCTATCACATGGCCGGAGAGTCACAAAAACAACAGCTTTGGCCAAGACCGTGACTTCAGGAAAGGGAACCAGGGCCCTCGCAGACAGCCCCCTCCCCATGGAGGACAGTTTTCTTGAATCCTTTGGGAGGCTGAGCCTCCAGCAACAGCAGCAGCAGCCACCTCGGCCGCCGCCCCCGCGGGGGACACCTCCGCGCCGCCACAGCTTTAGGAAACACCTCTACCTCCTGCGAGGCCTCCCGGGTTCTGGGAAAACCACACTGGCCAGGTAATGACAGCGGCCTGGGCGCTGGCGCGCGGGCCCGGGGCCACCGAGCGCTCCGGTCGGGCGCGCCCCTGCCCGGAGCCCTTCACTCCGTGCCGCCCCGGCCCTGGTCAGAGCCCGGGTGGTTGCAGCCGACCCTGGGGACCACCGCCGCCTCTGGCGCCTGGGGCTCTGAGAGGAGGGCGCTCGTCTTGTTTGTGTTTTCCGCTGCGCTTCCCCGGGAGTACGGATTTCGGCACTGCGCCTTGCGTCAGTCCCAGATGGCACCGGCCCCTTCCCCGCCTCCGTGCCCGGCCTAGTGCCAGTCCGGCCAAGGCAGCCTTTGGCGCCCCCAGCCTCCCCAACCCTGGGTCGGGGAGGCCGGCAGGGACTCTTCGGGAAAAAACGGTGGCTACTGCAGAGAAAACAGCCGGGCCGCCAGTTAGCGCGCAGGCAGCAGTCACAGTGCGTCAACAGGCGTTTTAACCCAGCGAATAAACGAGGGGGTTGCCGGGGGCTGGTGATCCAGGGCAGCAGTGGCCGTGGCCGGGGCTTTGTGGCCCGCTTTGAAAATCTGGTGGATTCGGGCAGACTCTGTTGGCTTTGGCAGCTGTGAAGGCGCACAGGTGCACGGGGGAGGGGGGCTGACGGCGCCACCACAGACCGTAATTGACAGAGCCTCCACCATGGGCGCCCAAATTCGTTTACTTGCGAATTGCGTAAGCTGCCCTCCCCGTACCAGGTCAGCGAGAATTACGAGGGCTTATTGCCTGCTGCCACCTTGCTAGGCCTACCGCTCCAGCCTGAAGTCCCATCACTCTCTGCCTTGCATTTGATGTTCCAGCAACGTAGAACTGTTTATCTCCTGTGAACCAAGCTGTTTCTCTCCTTGCCTTGGCTGACGCTGGCCTGCTTGCCTGGCTTGCCCTCTGCTCCCTTGCCCAACTGATTCCTATTAGCCTTTTAAAACTCAGCTGCCTCACGTGTCAGTAGGTACTCCTCTTCTGGTCTCTTTGGCATCCTGTTTACAGCTCTGTGACTGCGCTTAGTATTGCACATGGTTTTGTTTATCCTTCTGTAAGTTTCTTGAATGGGGGGCCATATCTTTTACCGCCATGCACATCATCTAGCACATAATAGGTATTCAACCACGGAAGTGGTCCTTGCCCTCAACGATCATGTTGGAGAAATAAAGCTAGCCAAAGGACTTCGGAACTATTGAAGAATCAAGATGGCTTACAGTCACATGATTTTGGTGGTCCCCTCGTAGTGACCTTAGGAGCAGGTCTGAATCCTTTGGACTTGAAGCAACTGACAGTCCCAGTAAGGTGCTGCCAGTTTTAATAAGGATTCTGGTTGACTTGTGGAGTAGAAGTCTTTAGTCAAAGAACATTGCTACATCATAGATGAAAGGGATGGGTGATGTGTGGAGGGTCATTGGTAACTTTTCCTAAGACAGTTTTCGGTAGGTCCTCTGTGGTTCCTGGGGAGGCAGAGGATGGCAGTAGAGTAGGGAACCTCCTTGTTGTTTTGTGATACAGCTATGGTTGGTACATCTGTTAACAACCATATATCTTCTGGGTGTCAAATCCTGTTTAATTTCACTTTCATTTTGCTGGTCTGCGTTCTATCACACACTGAGTGTCAAAGAAGGAAGTAAACATTTTTGGCCAGATTTTGTTTCAAACCATATTGGGAAGGGAAGTAATATGATCAGAGGAAGATGCATACAGCTGAACATTGGATCTCACATTCCTCATCTGTAAAGTGAATGGGTTCGCCTGGTTAATCTCTAAGGTTCCTTCTGGCTGTGATATTCAGGATTTTAATTCCTGATTTGACTAAGCAAAAGTCATCAGATGAGAGACCAGCTTGTTAAAACATCTCTCTAGGGACAATTGGAGTGAGCACTGGCCTGGGAGTCTGGAGTGTGCTTTAGATTCACTTTATCACTAACTAGTTGGGCAATCACCTAGTTTCTCTGGTTCTTATGTTCCTTATATGTGACTACTAAGAGATAATTAGGTTAGAGGATTTATTGAAGATCTTTCTGACTCTTAATTTCCAGTTGTCAAAGTTAGAAATGGTTTGCTAATAATAGCTAGGTAAATAGTTCTAGCCTTGGGAGTCAATTTATGACTTCATATTCAAATCCTGCCATTCACTAGCTATGGTGTTCACTTAGCCCTTCTAGGTACCTTCTGTACCTGTTTCCTCTCCTGTTCAATGGGAATATATGCTCTTTCTGCCTCAGAAGGCTGTTGTGAAGATGAAATTTATGTGGAAGGACTTTTAAAATTTTCAAGTGGCATATAATTTTAAGAGATATTAGCTGCTATTTCAGCATGACTGGGAAGAAGCCTGGCTCTGACGTGAAGAAGGCAGCTGGACATTGACTTTGACCTATCCCATTATGCAGGGCCTTGGCAGTTCTGGGCCCAGAGGGGCCTTAACATACTTTGGGATAGACCATGTGTTTATAAGGGTGGTAAGGAAGGAGGTAGGCCACGGTTCCACAAGGAGGGAGGCCCACAGTAGGGATGAGATGGTGAGGAAGTCACAGATGTAGCCCTCAAAGAGCTACTTTCCCACTTTTTTGGAGGGAACAGGAGAGAAGAATGGCAAATTGTTTAAAAATACACATGTATAGAAAATAGTCAAACTGTAAGGTTATCTTATGTATTTGTTGGATTCTGGGAAATTGATATTTCCTCTATATTATGTATTTTCCAAATTTTCTGTAATAAACATGTATTTCTTAAAATAAATTTTTTTCTTTAAGAATTGGAGGAAATCAGTTTTTATAAATGTGAGTTCATCTTTTTCTGTTTAACCTTTATCATTTGATTAAAGAACTAATAAAAATCTTTTTGAAATTAGATTATGTCTTGTCTTCCAAATCAATGTTAGATTTCTGTGCTTTTTACTTATATGTTTTCATAGTTTAAAGTGGATGGGATATGGAAAACATCTATTTAAATTCTTTGGAGTTTTTTTTTAAAGTTGGGACTTACATGGTTTAAAAGTTTTTAAGTACATCAGTTTTAAAAAATCAGTGTGCCCCTTGAAAATCTGTTTTATTGCCTCTTTTTTATATAAGCATTGTTTTAGAAATAGATTCTTACCATTGACCTCTAAGTTCTACTTCCAGGAATTCATCCTAAGGAAATAATTGGACAAATGTGTAAAGATAGAGAAATGTTCATTACAGAGTGTGTGTGTGTGTGTGTGTGTGTGCACACACACAATAGAAAAAATCTGAAACAATTTATACAAAAATAAAGGATTGGCTTATAAGTCATGCAGTCATTACTGGAAACTGATGTGTATTTAACCTATAAATATATTTCTATGATTTCCAATCCCTTTAAGTTTAAAAGTCTGTTATAAAGAGAGAGACACACACACCCACACACACACACACACAATCAATCAATCAATCCCATTTCTGTTAAAAAAAAAGGCCTGTATATATTTATAGAAAAATGTGAGAAACATATCTGTTGATAGTTGTTAATTTTAGTTAGTGGGATTATGTTTTTTACCTTCCTGTGAGGTTTCCAATTTTTCTGCAAAGTATATATTACATGGCAAATTTTTAAAGGTGAAAATTAAGGAACTATTAAGTAAAATGTTTTGTTTGATGACTTGGCTAGATAGGGTTGTATGACAAAGCTTTTATTACATAACCAAATAAATATATCATTATCTATATATAAAGACTTTCCTAGGTAAATTTTCAGTAGGGACACATACTAGGAAACTCTTTTATCCATAAGGAGATGGATTTTTAATGATGTTATATTTTATAACATTATATAACATTATAACATATGAAGTAACACAGGTCACTTGATTCTTCAACGCCTCACTTTCTTTTTTATTAAAATGGAATTCATATCCTATTTATACATTTATTGTGAGAATTTTCGATACTATGGTAAACACAAACCCTATAATTATATATGTGGAGTAAGTACTGTGGAATGCATGTGCTTTATAAATACCAACTGTTGTTAATTATTAGTCACTAATCAATAATAACGAAGTTCATTGAGTACTGTAAGACTCTAGCACTTGTTTTGTGAGGCATATAATAAATAAGGTTAAAAAAAGGCACCTACCTAAGACTAAAGAGTGGAAACAATAATCAGTTCTCCACTGTGGGTAACTAAGATCCAGTGGGGAAAATGCATGGCAACATGAGTAAGGAGATGGATTTATGGAATCCATGGATTTTTTTGGATTCTGAGAAATTCACATTTTATCTATTTTATGTATTCTTCTGACATTAACCGAAGGGGGGCTTGATAGCAGTGAATGAATTGGCTAGGTAGCCCAGGGCCAGATCATGGAGAACATGAAAGCTGGACAAAAAAGTAGAAAGAAATAAGATTTCCAGTCCCAAGTCCCTTTTACTCTCAACAGATGATTCAGAACTGTTTCCACAGCTGATGTGACAAACTTAATTGGGATCTGCACCTGTCCTTTACTTCTGCCTCAGTGAAAGTTTTCATGGGTAAGCCTCTGTGCTTCCCACTCCGTGTGTGTGTGTGTGTGTGTGTGTGTGTGTGTGTGTGGTGTCAAATGCCCCGATTTTGGTCATTTTTACCTTTTTAAAGCATATAGTATACAGTCAGGGGTATTAAATACATTATGATGTTGTGCAGTCATCACTGCTATTTCAGAATTTTTTTTATCATCCCCAACAGAAGCTCTGTGTCCATTAAACAATATCACTGCCTATTCCCTCTCCCTCCTGGCAACCCCTAAGTGACTAGTGTCTCTATGCATTTGCCTTTTCTAAGTGCTTCCTGTAAGTGGATCATAAAGTATTGTCCTTTTGTGTCTGACTTATTTCACAAATAATGTTTGTGAAAATGTTTTCAAGTTTCATCATGTTGTAGCATGTGTCAGAACTTCGTTATTTTATGTCTGAATAAAATATTCCGCTAAATGGGTATACCTCTAAAATGTCCTTTTGAAATGGCAATAGTAGAGGATAGTCCTTTTTTTTCTTAAACGTACCTGAAAATTATCCTTATGTCAGTTTCCTGGATTTCTTTTTAATCTACGTATATAAATTAAAGTCAAATCTGGGAACCCTCCTTTGCAATGTTCTAGTTCCTTTTGGCACCATCACAATGATTCATAAAATGAATTTAGTTGGACTTAAAGGATGCTTGCTGACAGCTGTCCTTTATCCTCAGTCACATCTCTGGATTAACAAAGAATTTCTCATCAAGAGAAAAACTTTCTAGTGTTTCTTGATACTAGAGCTTTCTAAGGAAGTAGAAGGGTGCTTTTCTAACATGCACTGGTAAGACAGAGATCGGAAGAAAGATGTACTTTGTAACTAAATACCCAGTGGAATGCGAAAAGCAATGAAAATGGGGGACTAGTTTGTTTAGCTAAACAGTGTTTAGTTCAACTCCAAAGTGTACTCTGCTCCACAGTGTTCCTAGCCAGCAGGCCTGGACCATAGTGTTTTCTATTCGTGAGAGAAGGGCTCTCCTTTAATAAAAATAAAATCAAAACAAAGTTTGGAGTAATCCCTAGTCTGTGTATATCAAAATAGAGTATCAGACAGGTGACAGCTTAGATCTTTAGTCACTTAGATCTTCTTGGAAAGTTACTACAAGCTGTTTATATTTGTCATGATTTTCCTAAGATGGGTTCTAAATCTCTTTTTCCCACTAATAAGAATCCTTGCAATACCTCTCTCTAGAGGTTGGGATGAATGAGGACTATAAATACTATATGTATTTTATAAAGAGCAAGATTATACAGTGCAATATGTGTTTGTAATTACTGAAAAGGCCGTGTCAGGAAAGGTTGCCTGACACAGGAGGCTCAGCGTCACCATGTTCCTGGAGCTGTTGAGACAATGGAAGAAGATCCTGCTGAATTGGGACCATATAGTTCTGCAGGTGTGGATTATGATTTGAGAGGAGGTAGACATGGATGAAGAAATGAAAGAGAAAAATATTTTTATGGGAAAAGCGCAGGAGAAGTATAAGAAGCTCTTTTAGAGTTCATCTATCTGAAGCCCAAGACATGAAGCTCTGAGAAGTCAAGCATCTTGATCATAGGGATGAACTCTCCTTATTTCTAATCCAGAGCTGTCTTTGACATCAAGGAAGAGGCTAGTGGGAATGACGTGGTAAGGTAATGAGGTTGATTTTGATCTGAGTAATGAAAAAGCACCTTCATAAAGGGTGCTAAGTTAACCTGGATTTCAACTGTCAGGGTAAGGAAGCTACATTTTATTGCTATTCATCAATATCAATAATATTTGTTTCTTCTAATTTAGAAAAATATTACCAGGAAGTTAATTTTCTTTGTTAACATGTTATTGGGGGCAATGGGAGGAGATAAAATTAAGATTTTTTAATAACTTCTATATTCATTCTAATTTTATGTGCTGGGGAGAGATGTCAACTCCCAGTTCCCAAGGGTCTAAATCTGCTCACATGATAGGATATTTATTACTCAACTTAGTCCCTTTTTAGCATTTCATGAAATTTTCTCTATATAATGGCACCTTCCTAGGGCCATTTAGACTCTAGATGAACTAATTAAAAAAATTAAAAAGGTACTAGGCTCTATGGGATTGAGGAAATAATATAATTAAGAAAAACTAGTCTAATTTCTAATTGTTCCTTCATAAGGCTCTCTATCGGATCATGTATATGGCTTGGGGAGAAGGCTATCTGTTTTTATCAAGGTAAGAATCTGGGAAAGGGGAAGGGAGAAATGGAGAAAGAAAAACTAGCAGAAGGTTTCCAAGGGCCGACTGTATGCCTGACTCTTTATAGACACTGGTTTTCTGGATCTTCACAATATCCCTATGATATGTAGTAGTTGTTTTATTTTATAAATGAGTACATTAACATCAGGGTATCACATTTGATTATGAGACTGAGAGTTTCATAATATGAAGAAGTGGTCTGACCTCACCAGAGGTGTTCCTGGGCACAAGCCTCTCCACCCACTTCCCAGTTACTAGGGAGTCCCCTTGTACTACAATTGTACAGCTAGGATCGTTCAGTATTCTCTACAAATTTTAAGAATATGACAAAGAAGCTCAGAGAGGGGCTTTCTCTGCCATCTAAAGTGGCACTTCTCTGGCATTCTTTGTCCTGTACCTTGACTCTCTTTTATTTATTTCTTATTTCACTCAACTGTAAGGTTTAGGAGATGTAAGTTCCTTGAGATCCGATACTTTATTTTGAACAACTCCTAAAAGAAGGCCTGGCACATAGTAGGCATTCACTAAATATTTGATGAATGGATTTGCTAATATGGCAATGCCAGAAGCTTCCTAAGAGGTGGAAACTTGGCTTGGTCAGGATGGCTCTTGAGTAAAGAACAAAACCGAAAAGATTAGTGAGATAAAGAGAAATATAAAAGAATGAATGGGATGCAGAGAATAGCCAAAGGAGTAAAAAAATTACAAAAATTAAAAAGTCACTCATCCCAAACTTCAATTCAGGGCATAGGAAACTCTTCCTAAACACATGAAAATGTTTGATGTGCCAACTTCTTCGCCTGATAGTTATACTAAAAAGGTCAAAGATGTAACTGCTGTCCCTTGTAAGCAGCGGTCAAAAGAGAGCCCAGAGTTGACTTCTTCTGGACTGCTACTTTCTGTTATCTGTAACTGATCTATGGTATTTTGGAAAAAGACAACTTTAAAGAAAGTACTGAGGTAGGTGTGCCCAATTCCTTTCCCAACTCTGAGCATGCCTGAATCAACCAACAGAACGCAAACAAGAGACTTGTTACCATTGCTAGATTGTAGGGAAGGATGCTGTTCACATGCAGGATACGAAGAGGAGTTCTGCTAGACAGAATGAAGTGGAACCACACTGACAAATGGCAATGACGGCTACCTGGGAGTTTGGGTCTGAATCTCAAACATGCCCTACTTTGAGAGGTAAAGGCAAGGGTAAGCAGTAAGACAGAGTGGGATCTCATCGCTGAGTCTGCTCTATCTTTGTGGCTTGGTGACTCTCACAGGGCTTGCAATAACTATATATATAAAAATACATATACAAATATATTTAAATAATAAATATATAAAATATATATATATAAATAATTATATATATAAATAAATAATATGTAAGGATAGGGCTCAGTCCTGGTGTGGTGGTTGGCAAAACTGCAAAGTTCAGGCCACACCAGGCCTCAGGGGAAATTTCCCACATGGTCAATAGTCATAGCTCTCTCTTCTCAGGCTACTTCTCAGAGGAAGTGCTGGGAGCCAAAAAGAATCCTCACTCTGTCTCCATTTGGGGGCAAATCTGAGGTTTGGGTAAAATTCTCATTGTATGTAGATGAGGAATTTTCACAGTTTGGGGCCCTGTAAAAAGAATTTGCACAATTAGGGCAAGAGAGCATTATATTTAGAGCCATTCATACATTTGCCAAATATTTATTACCTCCTGTGTGCCTGACATTCTTCTAGATGCTTAGAATATAACAGCAGACAAAAGGCAAAAATCTCTGCCTTCATGGAATTCTACCAGAGAAATTTTTTTTTCTGATGGAAAGAAGGCAATTTTAGACAACATCTGCTCTGCTTTGTTGTCTCAGAAAACAGAGGATTCCTCTTGAGGTGTATATCCCCAGAAATGATCCACATGTGCATATTCATTGAAACTCATGATAGGGAAAAATACAAACAAATGTCACTGGATAAAGGTATAAATAAATGTGATTTGTTTTGTTTTTCTAGCACTCAAACATAATGGTTTAGTCTAGGGCTAAGGGACCAAAAGCCTGGGTTTTAAATCCAGCTGAACCATTCACTGGTCTGTAACATGGGATTAATAGCAGTGCTTACTTCCCAGTTCTATTTGAGCATTACATGAGAAATTTAAAGCCATTAGAATAGTCCTTGGCATATTTGATAAATTCTTAATGTTAGTTGTTTATTATTTTGCTAATAATGGAATACTATGTAGCAGTTAAAAGGAATGGACTAAGTTTGTATACCAACATGAATAGATCTAAAATATGTAATGCTCCTTCATTTTTTCATTCAATAAATATTTATTGAGTGTCTACTATGTTCCAGGCAGTTTTCTAGGTACTTGGGAATCACCAGTGACCAAAACAAAGATCCTGCCCATGTGGACCTTATATGCCAGAGGTAGGGAAATGGATATAAAATATAAGGAAATTATATGTTATGTTAGGAGGTGATAAGTATTGTGGAAAAGGGGGGATGAAACATAGCAATGGTATTAGAGAATGGTTGAGTTAAAGGAGTTGGTTGAGCCAACAAAGAAAATGAGAAAATGTTAATAATTATCAGCTCCAGGTGGTGGGTGTACAAGTATTTGTTATATTATTTCCTTTGCTTTTCTATAAATTTAAAAATTTTGTCTATATTGAAAAATTCCTATGATAAAAAAGATAAAAGAAGAATGATAAGGATTCTGAAATATGAAGGGGATTGACCAAGAAGCAAAATATTTAGAAAGAACTCAACAAGGTGTATATTTTTTTAAAAGAGTCTAAAATAAATGTTGGAACTTTGAAGTCCATCATAGATAGTGATGAGCAGAATCAGTACAGAAAGTCAAAAAGTAATATAGAAAAAAAATGTAAGAACAAAATAACTAGAATAAGTATGACTAAAGTAAAAATTACAGATAAAATAGCACATTTCTGAGTTGAATATTCAGAAGTGATAAAAAATAAACTCAGTTTCTAAAGGAATATCCCGGTAAGACTGTTGCAGAGGTTGTTGACTAACTGTCCTGTCTTATGTAGCAGCCCTATTTTAGCGTGTCCCACTATAAGACTACAGTTTTCAAAGCTACCTTGCCTCTTCCTGCCATGTGGAAGACCCCCTTAAGAATGGTAGCTGGCCGGGCGTGGTGGCGCACGCCTGTAATCCAAGCGACTTGGGAGGCTGAGTCAGGAGGATCGCGAGTTCAAAGCCAGCCTCAGCAACTTAGCGAGGCCCTAAGCAACTCAGTGAGACCCTGTCTCTAAATAAAATACAAAATAGGGCTGGGGATGTGGCTAAGTGGCCGAGTGTCCCTGAGTTCAATCCCTGGTTCCAAAAAAAAAAAAGAATGGTAGCTGCAGGCTAAGACAAGATGGTAGACTCTGGCTCCATATTGCTTATGTGTGAGGACATGGGCTTTCTGAGATCTGCAAGAGCTCACTGAACATGTAACTAATACCCTCGTGCCCTGACGCTGTATAAATTGGAGTAAAATTCCAGCAGTTACACATCCAAGCTATGTAAACTTATGCAAGTTATTTACGCTCTTAAATCACTAGTCTATCTGTGGACTGGAGAATATGTTATTTACTTTGTAAAATTGTTATGAAGGTTGAGGAGAGATACTGTATACCAAACTTTGTACAGTGCTTAGCAGTCTTGAAAAAAAATTTATTGGAACAACCAAGCCATCCATGAGTGAAATTAAAGGCAAGAATGGTACGTCTTTTTATTTGACATTGTTCAGACATGGCTCTCTACAAAATAAGACAGGAAAGTAAATTAGAAGCATACATTTTATAAAGGAAAGAGTCTCAACTGTTGAATATAGTTGAGAAAAGAAAATGCTGAAAAGAAAATAATGAAGATGTGACCCACACAATCTTAGTCAAATGAAAGAAAAAATCCAAAAATAAGCCTAACTATACATAATTATTTCATATATATTAAAAAGTATTTCAAAACAATGGGGACTGTGACTTATTCAGTCAATAGTTTTGGGATAACAAGGTCACCATGTGGAAAAAAAATAGATCCTTAATGAATGCTACATACCAACATAATATTGTAGATGGATTGACAAGGAAGATGTAATAGAACATCTATATTTTTACATAATCTGGGGGTGAGGAAGACTGTTCAAAATTTACCATCAAAGGCAAAATTTGAAAATAAAAGATGAATACATGTGACTTGACAACATTTAAAAAAATTTAACTGTAAGAGATTATTATCAACAAAATTAAGAAATTGCTATGCTCAATAGGAAATTGTTCAGTTAGAAAGATAAATCTACTAACAAAGATGTTTTTACCAACAATTAGCAAAAGGGTATGAAAATGTAGTTCACAAAAGCATATCTTCAATACATAAGAAAAAATAGTTAGTTTCGCTGATAATCAATGAAATTGAGACAATCTCAGTGTCTAACAATACAGCATTGAAGAAAATTATGGCACTTCCATATGAATAAGTATAAGTTGCTAAATCATTAAAATGTTTCATGAGGTAGGAAATAATTTTCTATGAAAAAATTTTGTTAAAAGGGTAATATGCTCTATATTATGTTTCTGGTTTTTTTAAATTTATTTTTTTAAATTTTTACAGACTTCATTTTGATTCATTGTAGACAAATGGGATACAACTTTTCATTTCTATGGTTGTGCTTTTATGTAATAAAATGAGATGAAATAAAAATATATTGAGATATGTATCTAAATCCTGGAAAGAAAACCAAAATGTTAAAATAATTATTATTTTTAGATGAAGGAATATAGGAACATTCCTATTTTTTTTTTTTTTGCACTTTTCTGTTTCAAAATTTTCTCCTGTGGATATGTATTTATTTGCTAATGAGAAAGAAAAAGCACTTTTAAATTTTATAGATAAAGACAATGGAGCCAACTTGAAGTAAACTGCTGGGCAAATTTGGGACAATTTGAGCATCATAAAGAATAATGATGGTGCTGGGCACGGTGGTGCACGCCTGTAATTCCAGCACTTGGGAGGCTGAGGCAGGAGGATCGTGAGTTCAAAGCCAGCCTCAGCAACTTAGTGAGGTCCTAAGCAACTCAGTGAAACCCTGTCTCTAAATAAAATACAAAATAGGGCAGGGGATGTGGCTCAGTGGTGGAGTGCCCCTGGGTTCAATAACTAGTACCAAAAAAAAAAAAGAAAAAAAGATGGTAAAGATTATAAAAAGGGAAGGAAAGCTTTTTTTTTTTTTTTTTTAACAAGACATTTCTACCTATTTATTTAGAAGGAAGGACAAAATTAGAAAATAAAAATTCTGCAGTTCCCTGTGTAATAGTTGATTCAGGCAGGCATCAGACCAATAGATGTACGGAGCATCCAGGGAAAGTGGCTGAAGAACAGAAAGGTGACATAGTCGCACAGATTCAATATTACAAGGGAAATGACACACTTCTGCAATGGAGAGGTTGGGCTGATACCTCCTTTTATCCAACTGCTCAAACAGCATGAGACAAGCTGTCATGTGCAATCAGAAGTACATTAAAGTCACCTTTGCACTTTCCTGCCAAAAAATGTGTAACCTGGATCTAATCATGAGGAAATAACTAGATGAGCCCTGAATGTGGGGGCATTCTTAGGTCACCTAATCTGGACTCTTCAAAAAGGGAAACCTAAAATGACCCAAGGACGGTTCTGGATTAGAAGACACTAATGAGACATGATAACCAAAGACTTGGTTATAAAAAAAGATTTTTTGGACCACCAGGGAAATTTTAAAAAATTTAAAATTTAACTAAAGTTGTGAATTAAAGTTAGTTTTTAGATGTGATAATGATATTGTGGTTATGTAGGAGAATGTTCTTAGGAGATACTTGATAAGGAATTTAGGATAAAGTGTCATGATGTCTACTGCTTATTTTCATATGGTTCATCAAAAATACATATTAGAGAGATAAAATAAATGAGACAAAATGTTAATATCTGGTGATTTTAGGCAAGGTTAAATAGTGTTCATTGTACTATTTTTAACTCATTTGTGTAGGTGTCAACATCTCCCATGTAAAAGTTGTTGGGAAAAATAATTCAGTTGGAAACTAAAATAGGAGAGAAAATGGTGGAATAAATGAGACTTAAGAGACACAGTGACCAGATATGATGTGTGGCTCTCCTTTGCCTCCTGATTCAAACAAGCCATGTAGGAAAATGTTAGAGACAACTAGGGAAATTTGAGCACTGATGGAATATTTGGTGAAATGAAATATGAAATGGATGAAATAAGATTGACTGTTTGATAATAATTGATTAAGCTGGGTCATAAGTACTTTGGGATTGATTATCTTATCCTGTCTACCTTTACGTGTTTGAAAACTTCCACACTAATATTGTATAGTAATATTGGACTTTCTCAGTGTGTGAGTGGCTGAATAGATATCTAAATATCTCTATGGTTCTCTATTGTAAACTAAGGAATTACCGAAGGATGATAATTTATGAAATCTAGATTAGTACCTGAGTTGCTCTCATAGTAGTAATTTTAAGTGAATTTGGGGGGAAGAAGGGGAGATGAAGGTTATGTGGAAGTAATTGTCTTTCTATTTTTTCCCTTTTCTTTTATTTTCATTCTCTCAATTTCCCTAATGCATGAGGCTCCTGACCACCAGAAAGCTAGCGCTGGGGCATTATCCTCACCACTTCTGAAGCTGATGGAATGGTATTTATTGCTTCCACTTAAGTTTGAGAATCTCAAGGTTGTCTATTTAATCATTTTTGTATTTAGCTAGTGGAGTTTTTATTGTCCTGCATTTTCAAGATGCTACTATGGCTGCTGGTGCTTATTTAACATTTAGGTGAAGACAAAACAAGTTTTTGAAGGAATGGTCATTCAAGAACATCATACAGAAAAAAAATACATATATAATATTTATACATATATATATACATATATATGTATATATATATATCTATCTCCATATCCATGAGCCAAAATGGTGAAAAACACTCAAGATTTTTGCCTGCCTGTTTGGAAGACTATGGAGCCCATGGTCAGATATATCTTAGGGAATGATAAGAAGGTCATCTTGCTTCATAATGGTCCTGAACAATTTAACTTAATCTAAGGTAAAATTCTGCAATAAAAGGGCAGCAATTCTATATTTTGTTTTCTAGAAATGAATAGAATTGAAATAAAACAAAACATGAATTGGATGCCCATATGCCTTAGTCTTTTTTTTTTTTTAATTTACTTATTGATTCATTGAACACAAATGGAGTACAGCTATTGTTTCACTGGTTGTACACAAAGTGCCTTAGTCTTTTTTAAAGGAAATGTTAGAGTATTAACTTCCTGTTAATAGTATAAACCATAAAGAGGAAAAGAGGAGTAGATAAGAATATATATATATATGTGAAAGGAAGAATTCAATTCTGAGAATGTTGTACAAAGCTATGAGTGGTAGACTTAATAGGAAAACAAATGAAACCAGATTTTGAAGAGCTATTACATCTGGGACCAAAAAGAAAAAGTTTGCAACCAGCTTCAATGGCTGCAAGGTAGACAGGAAGGTATATACTACAATTTTACCTCTGAACATAGCTTTCATTATTTAGACTAAATAATATCGATGAAAATAATTTTAAAAGTTTATAGTATTCACAAATATAAGCAACTTAAAAATAGATATTAAAAATAGATAACCTAAAGATTATTAGATATTAAATAGATTATTAAAGATTATTAAAGATTATTAGATATTAAATATCTATTTTAATAGATATTAAAAATAGATAACCTTTAGATAATCTAAAAATAGATAACCAAAGATATATTCATACCTGAAAATACATCTAGTGTTACCCTTAGATTTTTTCTAAGTTTTCTTAACAATAATTGTTGGTATTGGAGTTTAAGGTTCGGACTAATGGTTTGGACTTTTTGGTTTGAGTCTCTTTAAAGTCAATAACAGACAATTATTATGGAGACTCTGAATATTTGTTTAATTCAGTCCTTTTTCTACTTCTCCCTTCTCCCATGCCACTGTTTACATCTGTGGTTGACTGAAAGTTGCCACATTTTCTTTGCTGTCCCTTCCCTCAAGGTGTGGAAAATATTTTTCTGCTCCTTCAATGCAGGCTAGCAAAGTGGCTAGCTTGGACCAACACAATGTTGTGGAAGCCTAGAAGAATCCATTCCTGCCCTCTTGCAATGGGCCTGTCTGTAAAGAAACCTGGTCAGCCTCCTTGAAGTTGAGAAGCCAGGTGGAACAAGAGCTAGCCAACAGCCAGCAGCACCAGAGGCCTGTGGGAGAGCTGCTTGGACCCCTCTGAGCTCCTTCTGCCCCTGCATCACCAGATGACTGAATAGTTGCATGAGTGACTCCAGGAAAGACCAGCAGAATTGCCCAGTTGAGCCCAACTTACCCTGAAATAAGTTAATTCCCTAGTCTACACAACAGACTTCCCAGCATCTGAGGATGACTACTAGGAGTCACTTTTTATCATTTGTTTTCACCTTAAGTAGCCCTGATTTGTCTGTTGATCTTTGGTCCTCTGACATGGTTTCCATGGTTAGTGGACCCTATATTTACCTGATCACTGTTCTCTGGACTTCTCTCAGCTTGCCAAATTTCTCTTTGGATTTGTGATACTGAGAATTGAAACTAGTGTTTCAGATGTGATTTGCCAGTTTTGGTCTCATTTCCATAAAGTCCCTTACTCCTAACAAGCCCTGAAACATTTCCTTCTTATTATCTCCCATGCTCTCAGCCCTTTCTGCAAGGGGTGAAATTTTTCCCAACCCTCAAGGTCCAAGTCAAATGTTGCCTCCTTTGCAAGACTTTCCTTGTCAGGACTTGCTGCTCCTGCTCCCTAGTGCTTGGTTGTTACAGTTTTTTCCATGGTGTGCCATGCTAACTGTGGGAGGTCCGGCTCCTTGGCGAGGCCGTGAATTCTTGAAAGCAGTGAGTTTATTTCTGTGCCTTAACACTTCACACAGCACTTGGCACATGTTAAGTGCTCAATAAATGTCTAACAGGTTGGCTAATTAAGACTTTGGATATTAAAATATATTCTCTTAGGGCCTACATTTTTCCCACAAAGCTATCTGTCAAGAGAAACTGTGAGATCACTGTTTAAATCAAAATACTATATCCATTGAGTTTCCCTGACTATCACCACAGCCCATTGAGTAGGAAAATATACTTGGTTTGGAATTACCTTTTCAACTCCCAATGCCACCTTCTGTTTTTGACAGAGATGTTTATTTGTTTGCTGTTTCTGGAAAGTGTATTTACTCATTTTTTAAAATTGAAGCATTTGCTTTGTCTTTCTCATTTACTACAACACCCAAAAAGATTACTGCCTGTACACACTCCAGTGTATTTTTGTTACTATAGCATGTAAATGGTCTGGGTTGGGTAAATTTGGCCTTGTTGTTATTATTTCTCACAAAATAACAGTACTTTACATTTGTAAAGTGCCTTATCCTTTATAAAAATGTTTTCCCATAACAGCTCATTTGAGTTTTACCAAAAACTAATTTTAATAGGGAGGGACTGTGATCTGTGTTTTCCAGTTAAGACAACAAGCTTAGTGAGATGAGATCACATAACTGGATAGTGGAAGAGTCAAGAATTGAACTGAGTGGCTCTGGCAGAGCACCTTAGGTGCCATGCATTACCTGCAGTTCCATGTTCTTTCTGGATTGAGATAATTTTTCTAAAAAAAAAAAAAAAAGGAACTGAATAGCTCTGCTTTCTCTTTGCATCTTCTGCCTTTGTCTTTCTGCAACCTTTCCCCCCTCTAACTTGTAGATATCTTCTTATTTTGAGCATGGCTGTTGTGAGCATCTATTTCCTGTTTGCCATTAAGTCTGTTTAGAGTCAAGAGACGTTCTGGCAAGTGCTGTAGGGACAGAGGAAGGGCACACACCCGAGTGTACCAGTGTCAGGCGCTGCGCTAGGTGTTTCGCCCATTATTAGATCATCAGCATCAACTTTTACAGACAAGGAAAGGAGGCTTTTTGTTTGTGCTATTTTCGTATTTAACTCAGAAGGCATGGGAATATTGGGTTCACCTCTTTTCTTCTCTTGTGCTTTTCTCCATTTGGTTTAGGTCATTGCTAAAATGTAAGTATGCTATTTAATAGGGTAGTGTACACATATCACCTTTCTTTCCAACTCATACCTCAGCAAGAACTAGTTTCTCAGATGGGTCCTTACAGAGAACAGAACTCCAGATAAATGGGACCCAGGACAGGTAAGAGTTTAGGAGAAGGGCTGAACATGGGGCATGGTGCCCAAAGGCAGGTCTCAGGAGGATGCTGGTGCCTTGGAAAGGAATGGTCGTGGGGAGTGAGTGGTATCCAACAGGAAATATAGCCAATACACCCTCAAATTAGCCTCCAAGTTTCATCTTGAGTCAGTCCTGGTTGCTTCAGAAGGCAGTGCTGGTGACCAGCAACCTCTTAGCTTCAAGGATTGGCAACCCTCATAAACACCTCTCAGCCTTTCTTGCCTCTTGTTAAGGAGAAATGCCTTCCAAGAGATGGTCTCAGTATTATAAAATGCTAAACATTAGAGATGAAAGGAAATCATTTCTACCATGAATATGCATATAATAAAAAAATTCCTCTTTCATTTTTCACTTTTCAGACAATTGCAACATGACTTTCCCAGGGCCCTGATTTTCAGCACGGATGATTTTTTCTTCAGGGAAGATGGTGCCTATGAGTTCAATCCTGACTTCCTGGAGGAAGCTCATGAATGGAACCAGAAAAGAGGTGATGAATTCCTTTCCAAACTCCTGGGAATCCCCACTGTGTGCATAGATTGTAGCCACTTCAGAATGAATACATTTTATGGAAGGAACTTAATTAAAAGTTCTGCTGTTCTCCCCTCCCCCCCCGCCCCGTAAGCAGATGGCAAGAGTATAACATCTTTAGATTCTAGGAGAAAGAATATTACTGATAATGGGTTCTGAAGTAGGTGGCAATAAATTGTGTGGTGAGGATATCCTATACCAAAAAATGACAAAATGTGGATTACACGCACCCTTTTCTGATTGTTGCTTGTTGTTCACTGTTATGTAACATTGTGTTGCAGCAAGAAAAGCAATGAGGAATGGCATATCCCCAATTATTATTGATAATACCAACCTCCACGCCTGGGAAATGAAGCCCTATGCAGTCATGGTAGGAAGAAATATCATTCTGAATTTTCAGTTGTGGACATTTTGTGAGAAGTTGAAACATTTGTTCTTTCCTCTTTTTCTGATCTTCCATGATTTCATCTTTACTAACATCAGTTCTTATAGGGAGCAGGTAAAGTTTTATTTTAGTTTTCCTCTGTTCAGTGGCTGAAATTTGCTGAGATGCTTATATCATCTCAGGGTACAATTTTTGCATAGTCTTTGGTAAATAGTCCTTTCTTTGAATTCTTGATAACTTTTCAGTCTTGGTTATTTTCCACTCAGAGGGGCACTCACTGAAACTTGCAGGGAAATACTAGACTAAATGATGCTCTAGCAGGATTACAGGTCACAGTAGCACAGGTCCTCCCTTGGCAAGCTGGGATTTCAACACTGTGTACTGCTGCTGTCTGACGTTCCAGGGCAATAGAATGTTTTTTGTTTAAAAACAGATTTGGCATTAACATGGTAACCCTATGAAGGTAGGGGGTACAAATATAAATACACATATAACTCAGGTCTCCATTCTGATCTTTTTTCAGACATACTTTATCTCTTATGCTAATAATTTTTCATTTCCTAGTGGATAGAAAAAGAAGATCTACAAACCTACAGGGTGGGGCAGGAAGCAGACAGCTAAGTATTATTCTCCTTATATCACACAAAATCCCCATTTGTAATTGTGAAGTGAATGTCTCCCACACTGGGCTCCAAAAATCTATTTTTAGGCTTCTTTTGCATTGGAGCAAAATAGCATACCTGCAGGTGTGATTTTCTCTAATGATACTTTCATCAGTTCTACCCCAGACTGTGGGACTTGGATACATGTATTAAGGAATGAACATCAACTTGGTGGTTATATCAGTTCACGATTGAGAGGCCGTTTGGGAGCTGAGATTGTGGCACAGTGGTGGAGTGCTTGCCTTGAATGTGTGGGATCCTTACTACCACATAAAAATAGGTGAAGGTATTGTGTCTATCTACAATTAGAAAAAATAATTTTTTAAAAAGGCCATTCGGGTTAGAAATGAACAGGGCCACAAACTCAAAACCTGGAGTTGGAGATTAGCTGAGAGTGATTTCTGGGAAGTCACTTTTATATTATTTTTCATTTTAACGACACACAGCTATTTCACCCCAGAAATTGTTTTCAAGGTATGACAGTTGAATCCTTCTCTAATTAGAAGTGTCCAAAGAAAGAAGAGGAAATCTTTAATTTTAAATTTATAATTACAAATAATACTTAGACTTATTTGTGGAGTATGGTGTGATGTTTCAGTACATGTTTATAATGTGTACTGACTGATCACCTCCAGATGTTTAAGTTACCCATCATCTCAAATATTTGTCATTTGTGATGAGAACATGAAAAATCTTCTCTTCTAGCTATTTTCAGACATTAATTGCCCTGTGTAATAATATGCACAAACATATTCATCCTACCTACTTATGAGGATATTGTTATACTGAGCTTTATTCATTCTGTATTTTACAACAGAACAAACAAAAGTGACAACAGAAAGTTCAGTTTGAGATAGAGCAGTATTTGATTTGTGAGTACAAAGAGTATTTGGATATTTATAGGAGAACTGTAGTAGTTTTCTAAGCTCATGAAATGGGACACAGTGCTTTGGGTCAAACTGTATTGCATAGCAGGGAGAGCTACTTGTGGAGGGAAAATTTTGTAAAACGTGGAAATCACTTATTTTGTGAACTATGTTTTTGTGACATTTTCTAAATCAAGGCATGAGGAAAAGGACAAGGGATTTGACAGAAGTGAGTCTACATTGCTCACATCTGTGTTTGGGACATTTTAAACTAGTTCAGTGATCTATTTTTAAAAATGTTAAATTCCTACATATTAGATAAAATGGACCAAAATTTATCATTGGGAATCATAATATAATATGAGAGTGGCTAAGTATGGTAATAAATCAGTTGCATTAAAATAAATTAAGGCATTGGATTACTGGTAAAAACAAAAGGAATTTTAGAAAAGATCTGTAGTAAATGTTAAATGGCAGCATAAACATTCCCAAACATACACACTATGTCTTCAATGTTTTATGTACTTTTGAAAAATCAGGCACTTGAAAATAACTATGAAGTTATATTCCGAGAACCTGACACTCGCTGGAAATTCAACGTTCAAGAGTTAGCAAGGTACTTCTTTGTTTTTCTAGTTCCTCATTATGTATCCTGCTATTTTCAGGTGTTTCAGACCGAACAAAAGAATCTTTTCAGGCTGGAAATGGACTGGTAGTTTTCAGGCCAGAAATGGTAATTCTTGGAAATTGATAACTTTGGAAATATTATATGTGAAGACTTCAGTTTTGAGTCAGTTTTCTAATATAGTGCTAAATGCTAAATCTTGGCTTGGACTTGGTCCTTTAAGAGGACTTATTTAACATTCTGCTAAATTGCTTCTTCATTAATGAACATTTAAAAGCACTTTCCTTTGCATGGGATTGCACATGTTGATGGTGTTTTCTGCATTTAGACTAAATAAAGATCTTTAGATGTTGAAGTGTGTGGTTCGTTTATGGTTTAGATGCTGCTTCTAACTTATACAGCAATAAATGTCCAGATAATACTAACTTGATTTTGAATGCATGAGTTCTGATATTCTCTTTGTGTTATTTGATGTCTACATAATTTAACCAGTGAGCCTGGAATTGACTTTTTAGGATTAAGGCTGGTTCATCTTTTGGTTATAAGCTGATGGTGTTTCCAAAGTGAGTCTGTGAATCAACCTCCATCAGGATTGCCTGAGGTGGTTGTTAAACCGTAGTTCATAGACTCCATTCTGTAGTTGAAATCTTTGGTACATTTCTAACAATATGCCCAGTTGATTCTTGTACCTACTAGATTTTAAGATTGTTTTAGTACTAGGGACTAGTTGACCTGAATACATATTAAGTGGAAAATATATCATTGAGAAAAAATCTCACGTTGTTCTTTCATATCTTGACGCACATGATTGAGATTACAAGAAACAAAGCATTTCTGATGCTAGCCTCAGCATATTTTGGGGGTGTGCAGGGCAGCATGAAAAACAGGAGTAGAGCCTGAGAGATAACTGAATAGCAAAACCTTATGCTTTTGCTAGAGATATCCACAGGATGAAGAGTGTGGTATCTATGAAATGCAGGACTTATAAAGCACATGTAATATCATTTTGACATTCTGTCTTAACTAAATATTTGCATTTTTTCCATGTAGAAGAAACATTCATGGAGTCCCAAGAGAAAAAATACACCGAATGAAAGAACGGTATGAACATGATGTTACCTTTTACAGTGTACTTCATGCAGAAAAGCCAAGCAGAATGAACAGAAACCAGGACAGGAATAATGCATCGCCTTCCAATGGTACAAGATACTGGCACACCTACACAGAGTTCCCAAACCGGAGGGCTCATGGCAGCTTCACAAATGAGAGCTCCTTTAGCAGAAGGGGTGGTTGTCACCATGGATATTAGAGGCCTATCTTACAGCCATTCCGAATTTTCTTAAATAAGTTTTTACTTCAATTTTTGGTATTTGTTCTTTGTTTGGTTTTAGCTAAAGCTCCAATTCCAGTGTAAATAGTTGAACCCAAAAGTTCCTGAGCAGAGGTCATTATATTCACTATCTTCAACAAGCATTTGTTAAAGTGCACCTGTACACATGGTCTGATGCTGGGAATTTTTCAGATTTGATTAAAATCTTTCTCTGCGGAAAGAATTCATTTGAACCTGAAGTCCAAGAACATACCCAAGAACATCATCAATTAGTTACATAGGTTCATAAACAAAACGAAGTGTTTATATTATATATAAGCTCAGTACCACTTTTTCTGAAGTAATCCATTTATTTTTTCAGGTAACTCATCTCCTCCAGAAAAGTTGGAAAGGTTAGGGAGAAGGGAGAGGCAGAAAATGTTTTAGTGCTATTCCTACTTTGATAAACTATTTAAAAATGTGAGATATGTGACTCTAATGATACTGATTTTCCTTTAAAAGAAATGGAAAGCATATATATATAAGGAAATATTGTCTTTCAAAGTATTCCTTTATTCTAATGATGAATCACTGTTAAAAATCTCAAATCCTTAATAGCTGTACAAGTTGAGGAAAATCAGGGTCATTTAAAGTCACACCTTGTGTTTAACTACTTTTTTCAACAGGATTAAACATAACTTTTGGCTGTTGTCTATCAGTGTAAATAAAATGACTTCATAAAACACCAATTTTTAAGAGGAATAATTTCCAAAACTATGCTTTTAGATGTGTGTAATTAGTTGGCAGCCCAAATGTTTAGCAGTGCAAGAAATTAAGCAGCCCAGGATATAGTTCATGCAAGGATATGTAAAAGCCATGCTCACTGAAAGATGAGTAGTCTTCATGTTTTATGTGGTGTTATTTATCTGTGAATCCAAATTAAATCCCAACAGGTTGGAATTAGATTAATTTGGCGTGAGACCATGAGAGACAAGATTGTATAGGATGTAAGTTCTACTTATTGTTGGCCAACAGCTTTTTTTTCTGGTGTTCTGTGAAATATTATTTTAAGTGTCTTATATAATGGTGCTTTTATGGTTATTAAAATGGCATATTGTATTGCGTTTATATGGATTTGTCATTGAGTTTTTTTGGTTCAACAATAAAAAATTTACCCAAATCTCAAGAAATTCAGCCATATAATAACTATTTAATATGCTTATGTACTAATCTTTAATACATGAGACAGATATAAAAGCAACCTAATATTTTCTTGCTTATCTAAACCTGTACACATTAGATGATTTTAATACCCCATTATCTACTACTGTTGAAATCTACTCAACATCTTGTAGACTACCAGCAAAGCATCTGTAATTTTTCTCCATTCACATTTTAAAGATTGGTTTCCTTCGAATAACAAAGCTTCTCTGACAAACAAAATAGTAAATTTGGGTGAATCTAACCTCCTATTATAGTTTTGCTAAATTCTATGTGTTTAAACACAGCACACAATAGTCCTGTACTAGTAACAACCCATCTGATAATTCTACTTTCCAGGTCTAGGTCATTCTGGGTCTCTTGATATGGTTATTGTAGAACCTGCTCAATATGGATAACTTGACTCACCTAGGTTAGGGAGAAGTGTCAGAGAACCCAAACTAGGAATTACCGTCCTTTGATTCTACAGGAGCAGTTGAAAGGGCCAGATTCAAGTCCACAATTTGGGTCTCCCCTTAAGGTTTCAGGTTCATCTGGACCGAGGGAGTGGAGGAGTGGCTCTGTGTTATAGATCCAGAGTTACATTGTTCTAAAAGAGTTCCTGGTCAATTTCTCTTTTTAGAAGACTCCTGAAATACTTGGTTTAGAAGCATTAAAGTAACTGATTAAATGCCACCAACTTTATCCCATCTAGAAGTGATCTAGTTTTCAACTCCCATGGCTTCTAATTCATATAATCCTTTGAACACCCAACACTGACTTGTGTTACTTATGTACTACTGTTTGCATTATTTATAGAGCTGGCAAGTGCTCTCTATACACAGTAGGCTCTAAGTGATTGTTGAAGAACAAACTGTTTTTACCACTTATTCCTTATCATGCAGCATACCTTGTTGACTTTGTAATCATCAAATTGTCATTTTGGGGGAGATAATATACACATATACTCAAGTCTCATATTTTGTTCATGTAGCTTGGATGTTACTTATAATTTTAAAAAGTAGTGTGTGCATTACATTATTTCTATAACAAGTAGTATGAAAGAGAATGGAGGAGGTAATAGCATGTTTTCTAGGATGCAAAAAGGAAATCTGAATCCTTAAAATCTTTCCTGTTCACATGAAACTCCAGTTTTATCCAGTTCAGAGTGGATCACCAGGAGAATGATGAGGATATGAAGACCAATTGTCTCATGGACAAAACTTAAATCACATTAGTAAGATGAGCAGAACACTTAAGAGTAGAAAATAGACTATTTCTTACATGAATGCTTTTAGGAGGAGAGAAAAATAATGAATCACAGTTAAAGAAGGAAACAAGTTCATTTTTAGAAGAATTTATTCTTAGTTTTAAAATGTGTTTAGATTTGAACAAATATTACATATAAATTTAAGATATGTTAAAAACACCTGACTTCTTTATTCTATTAACTCCTTCTCAGAATTGCTATATCCCTTTTCTCTATTAAACTTAAGAAAGTAACAACAGAATATCATCTTAATTCAACCTGCCAACCTCTGCCTTGGTGGGAGTTTCACGGGAAGAGCATTCCAGGTCCTGTGAGGGCGCTGAAGACACAGCAGGTAGAACCAATACCAATGTGGGAGTCAGACAGTCTCTGAAACTGCAGTCTGGATGACTGTTTTGAAAAAGATTAACTCTATAAATCTGTTTCTGAATTAAAGTGTTTGAATTTTTAATTGAAGTAACTTAATTTCAGAGGTCACACTGGAATCATACAAAGTCATTCATCCCCTGACTTTTGAATAGGATAGAACTATAGCAGAACCAACTCATGCATTATGCATATGAAAACTATTCATAGTAGGATACCTCTTAAAAAAGGAATCACTGAATCAAATTAACTGTACTAAGAACCTTGTTTGAATTATACAATGACACAGTCAAAAAGAAAACAGTATGTTTATTTACTTTTATAACACCATAGTGATTCAATCCAAAGATTTAAACGAGATTTTTTGGGGGATTAGTTATTACTAAATACAGTTTTAAGGTAGACAACTGAAATAAAAGTACACCAAAATAGAGTCAAGGAAAGAATGTCTTTATGACATACAAATACTTAGGTAAATATGAAACTATCTCATGTCTTGTTATGCAATACTGATGTGCAGTCTGAAACTGTATGTGTCTAACAAACTGGGAAGACTGAGCCAATAGCTAATTTATTATTTTCATTTTTGTTGTCTTTACAATCTCTTAGATATATTCTTTTTTGCACTTGTGTCCTGAATACTGGTCTCATGTTCTTCTGTGCTGTTTTGGAAGTTCTCTTGTCCTTTGACCAGGGGTGTTGTATAATGTCTTTTCTGTCGGAGAGAGTCCTTTGAACTAGAGCAGGTAGTCCTCGTGGATTCAATGATAGATGGTGGACTTTTTCCTGCTGAACCAGACAGAATGGCTTGGGTATTTATCAGTGCAAGTTCTTCATCAGCTATTGAATCATTTTCCAGAAGAGAAATTTCATTGAATTTTTTAAGTGGAGTCACTTGAGGAGAATTTAATTCTTTTTTCTTTATAGGTGTTTCGTATTTGGTGCCACAACTCCGTGGTGGCTGAAATGCCTTCTGTGCAGCTGGGGAAACAAATGTACAAATGGGACTAACAGGTGGAGGTGCAGGCAGTCGACTTAAGAAATCCAAGGCTCTTCTCTTTTTGCAGTGTTTTGGGTCATCAATCTCTTTGTCTCCTTTAGTACAGGACTTTGAGGTCATGTGGGTGGATACAGGGGTGGACACAGACCTCCCTTTTGGCGTACAGAGTGATAATGGACTCTGATAATTTATCTCACTATTAGGAGAAGACATCTAATAAAACAAATGAAAAAGTAGCCTATCATAACAGTGCAATAGTACTTAAAATAGTATTTAAACCAAAATCAAATTAACCTTTCTTTAAAAATACTACATTCTCATTCATCCAATTGCTAATACATTAGATCATTTGGAGAAAAATTCACATTTATTCCTATGCCAGAAGGAAATAATTTTTGCATAAAAGGATCTATGAAGTTACATGAAAAGAAAGGAAGATGAGGAGTGATCACAGTAAAAGACAAAGTAGGGGATTCCACTTAAGCAAAATCTTCTTTTTTATCATTAAAAGGTTAAACAAAGATATACATTTTAAAGAACACACACTGCCTGGCCCTCCTACATACTTTTCTAGCTTTGTGACCTTAACCTCTCTAAATGCCAGTGTTCTCATCTGTAATAACAGCTTTTTATCTCTAGGGTTGTTGTGAGGATTAAAGGTGATAATGCAGCTACACTTAGCATGTGTTAGCTATTTAGCCAAAATTAAAAGCCTAAGCTTGATCTGCATCTACTGATTTTATGAGTTGAACTGAGCTTAGAAACAATCTAAGGGAGCCACGTCTGTAGTCCTGGCTACTTAGGAGGCTGAAGCAGGAAGATGGCAAGTTCAATCCACAACTTAGTAAGACCTTGTCTCAAAAAAATAAAAAGAGCTCAGTGATAAGAGTGCCACTGGGGGTCAATGTCTGATACTGAACAGAAAAAGGGGGAAAAAAAAAAGAACCCTAATGATAAAGAAGAGCTCTTCTAGCAAAAAGAAATAGCTCAAAAGGAGGACTTTTTAGTCCAACATGTAGTTAGAATGCTAAAAATTAAGGTACTTGTTTGTACCTTGCCCCCAAATGTCCCCAAAGAATTTTATAAAATTGTTTCAATAACCAAGATATAATTTTCAAGCAGCCTATACAAATAGCAGCTACAAACCAATTAACCACACTTTCTAATTAATCACATTTTACCATGTCACATATACACCAGACAGAATATATCATTGCCCCATATGTAATATTTCTTAAACTTACATGAACTTACCAGAAATTTACTTCCTGTACCAAGGGCTGTTTGAGCTGTGTGTGGCTCTGATGTGTACTCTTTATTAGGGGTAGACCACTTGGGATCATTTGCATTAAGTAGATACATAAGTTTCTTTTCTGCATCATTGCAAAATGTATCAATATTCTGAGAAAATAAATTGGAAAAGTTATAAACTCATAAACTAATGTTTCCAGCAAGTTATTTCCTTTAAGACCAAAAATAATAAATGTAGACAAGAACCAAAGAATGAGACAACCAAGATTTGATAGCAACTATTGAATTTGCCAATACCAAAATTCGACAGCAACTATTGAATGTACTAATAAAAAAATTCAAATCAAACACCAGTGATTTAGGGCAACCTAGTTGTTCGAGGAAGGGGCTGAGAAGTGAGAAACTGAAGGAGGACTTGGCAAAGGACAGGGAGTGTGTGTGTGTAGGAAAGAGATGTAAGAGGTTTTTCTAGTCACCAGCAAGGTGTCATGATCCTAGATGTGGAATGGAGGACTGGGCCTCACATTCCAGGTCTATATGCTATCTGACCATCACTCCCATTGAGTACTCCTTGGGAGGTAAAAACCAAAGAACTGCCTCACTCATACCACCAATGTCCCAAGCATTAACTGAAATAACATACAGGTTAAACTACAGGGAACTGGTATTTAAGGAGCCACAACTGCCCAAATGCCAGCAATTTCACATCGTACCTAATACATGAGATTATTTTATAAAACTTTAAAAATCAGGGATCTAAACAGTAAGTACCCTGTAGGAGTGTAGGAGCACCAAATAATGAATGCAACTTCTATCCAGAATTTAGAAACGAGATAAATCAGAGTGTTATTCTTTATTATGCATATTGGGTCTTTATACGAACACAAAATTCCTTTATATTCTAGCTATTCTGGTGCTTTTAAAATGTTATTTACACAAATTTTGAATAACATCTTGAAAATATTAAACTACAGAATTAAGAAGCTTTTTAAAATAAATTCTTCACTAGTTATCAATTTACAAAATGCAGAATTTTACAGGGAGGCAGCACTGCCTAGTAGTTAAGAGTTTTGAGATCTGTGTTCAGATGGCTTAAGTGTCAATCATGGTCCTTCCAACGTGGTGTGTAACAAAAGACAAGCTATTTCACCTCTATTTCTCATCAATAAAATGCAAAAACCACTTCCCTACTTCATAGGGTTTGGGGGAAAATTAAATGACTCAGGCATAGAACAAGGCCTGACATGCAGTAAGCACTCAGTGAACATCGGCTAATATTAGTACGTCATTTATATAGAAATTCCAACATAAAATGTATATATGATCTAGGGAAAGTAATTTTAGAGTCTCCTATTTGGGATTCATTGAAATCAAAGAGGTATAAACTGTTGATACTAGACACAGTATAAACGTAAATTTGTGGTCTACGTACTAACTAATCACACTGCCGACTGCTATGAACCCAGGTAACTCATATTCGTGATTCCAATTTCCAGTTTGCCTATGTGGTCTGTATCTCTGAACCTCCTTCCCACAGTTTCCTAACTCGATTCCCTTCAAGACATTCTTTTCTCCCCAGTACCTGTCATTTGCCCATTCCCTTATCTCCTCAAGTTCATGGGTAATTAATATAAGGTGAAACCTCATCTTGAATAGTAACTTAACTATGCAATTTTCATAAAAGCCACTTCTCTTTGATGTTGGACCATCAAAATAGGAAAATCCTACCAAAATTTGTGTTAAAGATGAAAGTGATTTTACCTCAATAGTATTTTTCATTTTGTTTAATCTCTGTTGAAAGTGGCCCTCTTTTGGACTGGCAGAAAACATGGAAAAATCTCCAGCAAATAAAGTAGGAATTCCTGATTTGGATTCTGGTCGCCACTGGAGGTTGCTTGCAGCAATTAACATACAAGGTTTAATAACGTCTTCATTGAGATCTATCCAAAACTTTATTGCCAATAAATTATGACATTCATCTGTCAAGTAGACTAAAGGAGCAAGACCTTGAATAAAAAAAAAAAGATAAATTAGAAATTAAAAATAAATATGCCTATTTATTTTAATACATGCAAATGATAAACTGCATTTACAGCATACAAAAATAAACAACATCTTTCCTATATATCAACAGTGAATCTACTGAGAAAGAAATCAGGAAAACAATTCCATTCACAATAGCCTAAAAAAATAAATTTTAAATACATAAGAATGAATCTAACCAAAGAGGTGAAAGACCTCTACAATGAAAATTATAGAACACTGAAGAAAGAAAGAAGACCTCAGAATATGGAAAGATCTCCCATATTCATGGATAAGCAGACAATATAGTTAAAATGGCCATATTAAAAGAAATATACAGATTCAATACAATTCCCAAAATACCAATGACAGTCTTCACAGAACTAGAAAAAACAGTTCTAAAATTCATTTGGAAGGATAAAAGACCCAGAAACAGTCAAAGCAATTTTTAAGCCAATTCTTGACTTCAAATTATAGTACAGAGCTTAGAAATAAACTGCATGGAACTGGCATACAAACAGACACAGACCAGCAGTATAGAATAGACACAGACAAGCCCATGCATCTACAGTCATCTGATCCTTGACAAAGGTGCTGAAAAATACACTGGAGAAAAGTCCCTGCCCCCCACAACATTGCCTTTCATGTGTGTGTGTTTTTTTTAATCTTTTTAGTTCTACATGACAGTACATTGTGACATATTTATATGAACATGAAGTGTATCTTACTCTAATTAGGATCCCAATCTTGTGGATGTACATAGTGTGAACACTCACTGTGGTGTATTCATGTATGTATATGGGAAAGTCATGTTAGATTAATTCACTGTCTTTCTTATTCCTATCCTCCTCCCTTCCCTGTTGTCTAATCCACTGAACTACTCTTCCCTTCCCTACCCCTCTTGTTGTGTGTTAGCATCCACATATCAGAGATAACATTTGGCCTTTGGTTTTTTGGTATGACTTATTTCATTTATCATGACAGTCTTCAGTTCTATCCATTTACAGGCAAATGTCATACGGTCATTTTTTTTTATGGCTGAGTAATATTCCATTGTGCATATAAACCACAATTTCTTTATTCATCTTTTGAAGGTCACCTAGGTTTGTTGCATAGCTTGGCTATTGTGAATTGAGCTGCTATAAACATGGATGTGGCTGCTATCACTGTAGCATGCTGATTTTAACTGTCTTGGATATACACCTAGGGAGTCAAATGGTGGTTCCATTCCAAGTGTTTTGATAAATCTCCATATTGCTTTTCAGAGTGGTGGCACCAATCTGCAGTCCCACCAAAAATGTATGAGTCTACCCTTTTCTCCTACCTCCTCACCAACATTTGTTGTTGTTGTGTTCTTGATAACTGCCATTCTGACTGGAGTGAGATGAAACTGCAGTGTAGTCTGAATTTGTATTTTTCTAATTGCTACAGATGTTGAGTAGTTTTTCATATATTTGTTGACCCATTCATATTTCTTTGTGAAGTGTCTGTTCACTTCCTTTGCCCATTTATTGATTGGGTTGCTTTTTTGTGTTTTCTTTTTTTTTTTTTGCGTTCTTTAAATATCCTAGAGTTAATGCTTTATCTGAGGTACAGTTGGCAATGATTTTCTCCCATTCTGTGGGCTCTCTCTTCATAGTCTTGTTTGCTTTGCTGTGAAGCTTTTTTAGTTTGATATCATCCCATTTATTGATTCTTGATTTTACTTCTTATGCTGTTGTAGGAAGCTGGTTCCTAAGCTGATATGATTGAGTGTTGGGCCTACATTTTCTTCTAGTAGTTGCAGGTCTTTGATCCACTTTGAGCTGAGTTTTGTGCAGAGATAGGGGTTGAATTTCATTCTGCTGCATATGGATTTCCAGTTTTCCCAGCACCATTTGTTGAAGAGGCTGCCTTTTCTCCACTGTGTTTATGGCAACTTTGTCTAGTATAACTTAATTATGTGGGTTTATCTCTTTGTCTTCTATTCTGTTCTATTGAGCTTCATGTCTGTTTTTGTGCCAATACCATGCCATTTTTGTTACTATAGCTCTGTAGTGTAATTTAAGGTCTGGTATTGTGATGCATCCTGCTTCACTTTCTTTTTTTTTGCCGTGCTGGGGACTGAACCCAGGGCCTTGTGCTTGCGAGGCAGGCACTCTACCAACTGACCTGTATCCCCAGGCCCCCTGCTTCACTTTTCTAAGGATTACTTTAGCTATTCTGGACCTCTTATTTTTCCAAATGAATTTTGTGACTGCTTTTTCTATTTCTGTGAAGAATGTCATTGGAATTTTAGTAGGAATTGCATTAAATCTGCACAGCACTTTTGGTAACATGGCCATTTTGATAATATTAATTTTGCCTATCCAAGAACATGGGAGATCTTTCCATCTTGTAATGTATTCTTCAATTTCTTTCTGTGGTGTTCTGTAGTTTTCATTGTAGAAGTCTTTTACCTCTTTTGTTAGACTGATTCCTATTATTTTTTTTTTGAGGCGATTGAGAATGGGATAGTTGTCCTAATTTTTTCTGATTCATCATTGGTTTATAGGAACACGATTTATGGTGTTAATTTTATATCCTGCTACTTTGCTGAATTCATTTATGAGTTCTAGAAGTTTTCTGGTGGAGTTTTTTGGGTCTTCTAAATATAGGATCATGTCATTGGCAAATAGGGATGGTTTAAGTTCCTCTTTTCCTATTGGTATCCCCTTAAATTTCTTTCTTTTGCCTAATCACTCTGGCCAGAGTTGGACTGTATTGAATAGAAGTGGTAAATAGGGTATCCCTGTCTTGTTCCAGTTTTTCTCCACTTAGAACAATGTTGACCTTGGGTTTAACATATATAGCTTTTACAATATTGATGTATGTATATTTTCTAGTGTTTTGAACATGAATGGACGCTGTGTTTTGTCAAATGCATTTTCTGAATCTATTGAGACAATTGTGTTATTCATGTCTTTAAGTCTATTGATGTGGTGAATTATACTTATTGATTTCTGTATGTTAAACCAACCTTGTGTCCCCAGGATGAACTCCACTCGATCATGGTGCACTATCTGTTTAATGTGTTTTTGTATGCAATTTGCCAGTATTTTATTAAGAATTTTTGCACCTGGGTTCACCGGAGATATTGGTCTGAAGTTTTCTTTCCTTAATGTGTCTTTGTCTAGTTTTCGTTTTCACAGTGATACTAGCTTCATAGAATGAGTTTGGAAGAGCTTCCTCCAAAAAGACAGTCTTTTTTAACAAATGGTGCTGGGAAAACTGGTTATTCACAGGTAGAAGAATGAAACCTGAGCCTTATCTCTCACCCTGCACAAAAAATCAACTCAAAATGAATAAAAGACCTAGACATTAGATCAGCAACTATCCAACTCCCAGAAGAAAATGTAGGGTCATCACTCCCACATATTGCCCAGGCAATAACTTTCTAAATAGGACCCCTAGAGCTGAGGAAATAATGCCAAGAGTTAATAAATGGGATGGCATCAAATTAAAAAGCTTCTGCACAGCAAAGGAAAGAATTAGGAACGTGAAGAGAACCTACAGGATAGGAGAAATTCTTTGCTAGTTACTCTTCTGACACAGGATTAATATCTAGAATACATAAAGAACTCAAAAAACTTGACAACAAAAAAATCAATGACCCTGGGCTGGGGATATAGCTCAGTTGGTAGAGTGCTTGCCTAGTAAGCACAAGGCCCTGGGTTCAATCCCCAGCACAAAAAAAAAATCAATGACCCAATAAAGAAATGGGCAAATGAATTAAAGACACTTCGAAAAGGAGAAATACAAATGGCCAATGAATATATGAAAAAATGTTCAACATCATTAGCAATTAGGGAAATGCAAATCAAAACTACACTGAGATTTCATCTCATATGAGTCAGAATGACAGTCATCAAGAATACAAATAATAGGGGCTGGGGATATAGCTCAGCGGGTAGAGTGCCTGCCTTGCAAGCACAAGGCCCTGAGTTCAATTCCCAGCACTGCAAAAAAACAACAACAACAAAAAAAACACAAACAAATAATAATAAAAGATGTGAAAAAAAGGAACATTTTTACACTGTTGGGGGGATTGTAAATTAGTCCAACCTCTATGGAAATCAGTATGGAGCCTCCCCAAAAGACTAGGGATGGAACCAACCACCATTTGACCCAGTTTTACCACTCCTCAGTATTTACCCTAAAGAATTAAAGTCTTTGTACTACAGTGATACATGCATACCCATGTTTATAGCAGGATAATTCACAATAGGCAAACTATGAAACCAGCCTAGGTGTCCATCAGTAGAAGAATGGACCAAAAAAATGTGGTATATTATATACAATGGAGTTTTATTCAGCCATAAAGAAAAATGAAATCTCATTTGCAAGAAAATGGGTAAAAGTAGAAACCATCAATGTTAAGCAAAATAAGTCAAACTCAGAAGGTAAAAGGTCATGTTTTCTCTTGTATGTGGAAGCTAGAGAGAAAAAAAGGAAAAGAAGAGTAGAAGGGGAGGTCAGTAGAGGAAAGAGTCCAAGGGGGGAGGGGGAGCGATATTGGCCAAATTATATTGTTATATTGTATGCATGTATGAATATGTAACGATCCCATCATATGTACAACTATAATGCACCAATAAAAATGTGGAAAAACAATAACTGGATTTAGAGAAAACCCAGAATTTCCAAAATGACCTGTTGGTTAATATGCTGAAATTTCAATGCCAACACATTCTGTAACTGAGGACATGGCGTTTATACTTACACATTGCGGACAAGAATATAGGTGAGTGCAATCCTTTTGGAGAAAAGTTTGGCAATGTCTAGCAAAGCTATACAAGCACTTTTCTTTCTACCCAGTCGTTCCACTTCTAGCATTCCACGTTGAAGCTAGATATCTTGTAACAGTAAAGTCTACATGAACGAGGTTCATGAAAACACCTGTGAACATGGTTACTCCTGGAAGCACTGTTTTAAATATTGGAAGTAACCTACATCACCTCATCCACAGGACAGTGGTTGGCACTGTGACACAGCCACACAATGGTATACTAGGATGCTGAAAAAAACTATCAATTTCTAGGAAACTACCTGATTTCTAGGAAGTAATTTAAGTGAGAAGAGCACGAAAGAAAGATTAGAATATGTTATCCTTCATATAAGAAAGAAGGAGGGATGGGGGTTGTAGCTCAGTTGGTAGAGCACTTCTGATTTTAATCAGAATAGGATAAATATTGCTAAGTCCATACTGATATAAATAATTGAATGAGTAAATAAATGGGAGGAAAAGGGGCATTTTTTTCCTAATAGAATTCCAATGAATTCCAGTTCACATAGATAGTGTGAAAAAAAGAAAATCATCATTAGGCAAGTATTACATTAATAACTGCTGCAAGCAAAATAAATGGTTGCAAAAATTAATGAGGGAAAATGTGAGATGAAATAGGATTTGCACTGTATCAAAGAATCTCTGCTAAGACATTTATTAACTACAAAGGGAAAGGCAGTTATTTTATGGGGGGAACCTGGCAGATATCACCTTAAGCAGTTGGGGTTACCAGTATACCACTAAAAACATCAACATGTGATGTACAAAGGACATATTTCGGTGGCAGTTTTGCCCAAAATGCATAGCTTCATTCCCGTCATGAGAAAACACCAGACAAACCCATCTTGGGGAAATGCTAAAAAATAATGATCAAATCATTCAGAAGTGTCGCAATGATGATAAACAAAAGCCAACTAAGGGACTGTTAAAAGAATGGAGGAGAATACAGAAAAATAAGTATAACATGGAGATCCTGAAACAGACAAAGGAAAATAGTATAAAGAAACTTAAAACTCAAATATTTAAACAAACTATAGTGTATATAATGTTAACTTCCTAATTCGAATAACTGTGCTATGGTCATGCAAGATAATATGAGGGAAAGCTAGGTGAGGAATATTTGGAAATTCAACTATTTTTACAACTTTTTTGAAGACCTGAAATTAATTCAAAATTCAAAATTATAAAATTCTAATATCAAATATGGGTAGATGCCTCTGGATAAGCCACAAGAGGACTGAGGCTAGGAAAAACTAGGTTTGGACTGGCATTAAGCATCCAATGCTCCTATTTATAGTTTCTTGTTTTTGTTGCTCTGAAGGTTAAGTATCCCCAGTATTCCCAGGAAATGATAAAGAATAGAAAGAACTGTCATTCAGTTCTTTCAGATAATGATTTATCTTGTTTTCCAAGTTACAAGTATACTTATTTAGTAGACAGTTTTAAATTAAATATTTAATATTGCTTTTAGAGATATTAAGAATTTCTCAACTGCATTCAATTTTCTAATTTTGGAATCTGTCTCTAATTATACTCAAAATGATTTTATTACCGTCTTTCTCCCAAACGTCCTTCCTTAACATACCATGTGTTCCTTCCAACTATAAAAGTAATACATGCCTACTGAAAAACAGAATACACAAACAAACCCAAAAAGTTAATGGTAATTTCTTCATTTTTTTCATAAGGAGAGGTTCCACATCTGGGTTAAAGTATATCAAAAGAAATGGAATTTCCCCAGTTACAATACACTTTGTCCAAATGATAATGAATAGAAGAATTTAACCTAACACCTTTAGAATGTTGGCACTAAATAAATCTTCACAAAAATAAAAAAATACGAAGAAAATTATTCTACAGTTTTGTAGTCTAGGTTATTCTGAATCTGCATAGAATTCTTTGTACATTTTTAATTCCTTTCACATTTCATTAAAATGACAAAGCACTTAGCAGTTTATAAAATCATCGCAGAGTCCACTGGAGTAGACACCCAGGTGCAGGCGCAGATCCTCCTTCAGAACCAAGGCATGAGCCTCCCCTGGACTGCAGGGTGCTGTCCTGTCTATGGTCACTGTGCTCCCTCAAGGAAGCCAGCACCCAGGGACTGGCCCCTTGCCTGACCTCTGAAAGGCAATCCCAGCTCTGCAAGTCCCCATGGAGGGAACGGCTGAATCTTTCTTCTCCCTCTGTCCAGCTGCTGCCTCTGCTCCCAAGGGCACTTTCAAGTGAAATTTTTTTTTTTTAATAAAGGTTCATTGACAACTATAAACACTTTTTTTTTTTTAGTTGTAGATGGACATAACATCTTTATTTATTTTTATGTGGTGCTGAGGATCGAACCCAATGCCTTGCATGTATGAGGCAAGTGCTTTACCACTGAACTACTGTCCCGGCTCCTCAAGTAAATCTTCTACATGAAGTTCAAGTCTTATTCCCAAGGAACCCAATTTAAGAGATGACCTCAATTAATTCATTATCACAATGATTCTATAACAGTAACAAAACATTAGAGCAAATACAAAAGTTCCTACTTTAGGACAAACTCTCAAATGTTGAGTTTGCTTTTAATTTGGCAGCATGAAGTACAACAAAGAACAAATGAGCTTTTAGATCCTGAAAGTCTGGGTTCAAATTCCATTCTAGCACTGTGTCCTGAATAGGCTCTTAATTACCTCTCCAAGCTCCAGTTTCCTCATCTATATATAAAATGGGATGTTAATGGCCAATGAACAGTGTTCCTATGAGGGTTGCAAGAGATCTTGAGGTTTTCAAAACCTTCTCACACTCTATTACGACAGAAATTAAAACACGGTCCCAGGCCTTAAAGAGATCCCGGTATTACTGGAGTTGGGGAGGGGTAACTCAGAAATGCAGAGACAGGACCATGAACCATTAGGACAGTGCTGAAACAGTCAAACATACAACATGTGACGGAAGCTGAAGAAAGGACACTCTAACCTGGCCATGAGCACCTGGCCAGAAAGGTAACATCTGAGCTGAGTACTGGGTGGGAAGAATTCATCATGAGGGGGAGAACAAAATGACCTTTTAAGCAAAGTGAAGAACATTTTTAAAGGTAGGAAGTATTAAATGCTATTGTAGGTCAGGAATATGAAATGGTACATGAGGAGCATGGAATGGTGTTTGAAAGCAGGAAGCTGAAGTGTGTTTCTGGCATACAGAACTGTCTGGGTTTCATATTCTTTTTTAGCAGAAAAAGAGCCAAAGACTACACAGGGTTCTGGTGGCATCCTCAGTTTTCCCTCTCCCACACACCTTGCTACGCCACCACCTGTCTGCTTTGGGATCATCAGAACTAACTCCAAGCAGGTCTCCACAAGCCCAGGCTCCTAGGTCACCCAGTGCTCCCTAGACTCAGTTTCCAGGCTTTGCCTCTGGCCATTTGCAACACCCTTGTCTACCTCTTCCTGCTCCTGAAATCCTGTCACTGGGCCACCACCACCCTCAGCCTTTTCAGTAATTGCTCTTTGCCACCTTGCTGAGACTGAAACCAGATTCTTGTCTAAGGGCACAGCTGTCCCTGTATGTCTCCTGCTAATGAAGGCTGGGATGGGGCAGAAGTCTTCCTAGCTCTTCACTGCTATTCCCCCTCCTGGAAAGACTCAGTTTGAATCTCATGTTCACAGCTGTGCTCATTCACTACTTCTCCCTGCTGGAGGCATCTGCAGACCCTGGGCCACTCACTCCCTTTCATTCTTGAGGATTTTAACTCATCACTCATGTCATTCTGTCACTCCTTCTGCCTTGTTTCTTGGTGATTTCAGTATCTGCTCAGGTAATACTTACAAAATACTGGATTCCCATTTCCCTGTTTTCTTTTTGAATGATTGTGTCCTGTTTTCCATCAGTAACTAACCCACAGGGCATATCTCAGACTTTGTTATTTCCAGTACTTTCTTCTCCTCCAGAATTTAAAGCATTTTGTTCTTCAACCACCTCCTTTGACCTTGCCAGTTCCACCCTCTAAGACCCCAATTCAAACAATCCTTCAGCCCTCTGGGATTTATAATCCAGTTTTCTTACTCCTATTCACTGTTCCACATTTCCCTAATGTGTCTTCTCTGTGTCATGCTGAAGGCATAAGGTCAACTCTAAAAATCCTTTTTTTTGCAGATACCCCCAGATTCTTTGTCTTTCTTCTTTTGCGCATCAAGCTGAACTACAACTGCTTAAATCCTGCTTTCCAACTACTTCGTGTCCACACCATCACAGCTGGACATGGTTGGAAAAGAATGCATTCATGACTGTTAACCTCCAGGGGGCACAGCTGTGTATAGTCTAGTCACTTTCCTGGGTGATGACTTCATGCCTTTGTTCTTTTCAAACCTTCACTACCTTTTTCTCCATTCTGACTCTCAGTTGAAGACTCAGTTCCCTATTTTAGTGAGGAAACAGAAGCAGTCAGAACAGGTCTGTCCCTAGGGTCTACTTCCATATCAACTCTTCCACTTGCACCTGTACCTACATGCCTTACCCTTTGTGCCTACTGGTGCAGCTGGCTGAGGCCAATCTTACCAGGTAGCCACCGCACAGCACAGGCACATGGTGACTGAAACAGTGCTCTACAAGTCTCTCGTTTTCCTTCTATCATCAATTTTCACCCTTTACTGGACTTTATCAGTATAGTATTAACACTTTTATCTGAAAAAACATTCTCTTGATTCCAAGTCCTAATGTAGCTACGGCTTCATTTCTCTTCTCTTAAAACCAAATATCTGGGAGATTTTTCAAGATGGCAGAATAGAGGCAGTCACTTTCCAGGCTGCCCTGTGGAGTGAAACCAAGAAAGCAGACAGGCAGCTTCACAGCAAGGTGGGTGAACAAAAAAAAAAGCAGGGAACTTTATTTTTAAAACAGGACATTCAGAGCAGATCAGGGACTCAAGAGGCTGGATATAATAAAAAAAGGAAGAAATCCCCAGCAGTACAGTCACTGCTGCGGCCACACTGGAAGCGCAGGCCAGGGCAGTCCCTCTGGAAGCAAAGTGAAGGGAAAAGGGAATTAAAGGAACCGGCATTTTTGGAAGACCCAAGGTGTGTCTGGGTACTGAACATTTAGAGATCAAGGACATTGCCCAGCAAACCTGAAAGACATGAAGCAGGATTTCCTAATGTGGGAAAGAAGCTGCCATCTCTCTAGGCAGCATGTGGAAGTCTAAGGAAGGAACCCCTTTGCAGCTGTGGCACAGGCAGCTGAGGGGGCCTATTCCTGGAAAATCCAAGTTTGGCCCGAGATGTAGGCCCAGTAAACACGCTGCTCAACACAGAGTGTGCTTCAGCGACAAGGAGAAAATCAAATGAGGAGAGAGGATTACACGGGGGACAACAGGTCGCAGAAACCCACTTGGCTCTACCCCTCCTCCTTCCAATCTGACTGCTTGCAGGACCGGCTGGGAGAGAAACACCTGGCCAGCAACTCAGAAGGGTGGGGGTCTGAGAGATTGAAGACTGAACCCAATCCAGGAAACGTGGGGTCCTCAGGTAATGTATGGGACTAAGAATTGCATCCCCCACCACATGAGTGGAACCCAGGGGAGAACCTTGGGTACAGTCTTCCAGCGTGGACCAGCAAGTGCGGGGACTGAAGGTGTGCTGGCATTCAGTGAGGAGCCTGGAGCCTGCCGAGCCCTAACCCTGGAGCCTGCCGAGCCCTAACCCTGCCTCCAGGAGTTCCACCTATGGGATTACCTCTCCCACTCCAGCAACCCAAAGGGCAGTGCAGAGCATCACACTCCAGACGACCCCACCTAAAACCCCACCTAAAACTGCAGAGAAGAGAAGCTGAGACTCTTTTGAACACCAATGGAAAGAATACTTTAACTTTTCATTAAGATCTTTTTTAAAAATTCTTTTTCTCTGTTTAATTGTACATGGACCTTAATGGTACATGGACATTTATACACATTCATATATGTTTTTTTCTCAGGTCTAGCATTTTTGAAGCCAGTTATTTTTCATGGATTTTTTTTTTTTTTTTTGTGAATTAGGATGTTTGATTAGTATATTTTGGTTTCATTTTGTATTTTTTATTTTTAATTTGTTTTTTAATTTTTACCTTATATATATTGTTTTCTCCTGTTTCTCACTTGACTCTCTCTTCTGCTAATAGCTGATCTCTATTATTCTTTCACTCTTCCTTTAATTTTTTACTTCTTCTCTCCTCCTCCCTCATAAACATCACATCCTATACCACTTCTGTTCTCTCCCTGGCCACAATTTGAAATTATAAACCCTGCAAACTTGCTGTTTTCACTGTAGGCAATAACTGACCATATCATTTCTGTTTATTATGATAATTAACATTGGAGATGTCATAGTAGGAACTATTTGGTTTAATGCAGTATACTGTTTACATTGGTTGTTGTTATTATTTGTCTCCCCCTAAACAGTGAGGTACAGGAAAACTTCAGGGACACTAAGTCCACAGGGTAAAAACTCTACTGCCTCAGACTCATAATGTTAGATGGGTAGACACACAAACAACATGAAAAAGCAAGGGAACAAATCGCTCCAAGCAAACCAAGATACTCCAGTAACAGAATCCATCAATACTACAGTGGAGGAAATGTCAGAGGAGTTTAGAATGTGTATACATTGCAAAGTAAAGGACGGCATAAGAAATGTAATCAGAAAGAAAATACGGGAAGTGAAAGGTAAGTTCAATAAAGAGGCAGAAACTCTGAAAAAATGAAAAACAAAAAACCAAGAAGAAATCCTTGAAATGAAGGAAACAGTAAACCAAATTCAACAGAAAGCATCAACAACAGACTAGACCACTTGGAAGACAGAACCTCAGGCAACGAAGACAAAATATATCATCTTGAAAATAGAGTTGACCAGAGAGAGAAGATGTTAAGAAACCATGAACAGAACTTCCAAGAACTATGGGCTAACATGAAAAGACCAAATTTACAATTTATTGGGATAGATGAAGGTGAAGAGATACAAACCAAAGGAATGTACAATCTTTTCATGAATGAATGAATGAATGAATGAATGAAATATCAGAAACTTCCCCAACCTAAAGAATAAAATGGAAAATCAAATGCAAGAGGCTTTCAGGACCCCAAATGTACAAAATAACAACAAACCCATACCAAGATACATTATAATGAAAATGTCTAACATACAGTATAAGGATAAAATTTTAAAGGCTACGAGAGAAAAATATTAGGTTATGTATAAGGGGAAACCAATTCAGAGCTGATTTCTCAACCCAGACCCTCAAAGCTAGGAGGTCCTAGAATAACATATGACCAAGCTCTGAAAGAAAACGGATGCCAACCAAGAATCCTATATTTAGCAAAATTAAGCTTCAGATTTGAAGGTGAAATGAAAACCTTCCATGATAAACAAAAGTTGAAAGAATTTGCAATTAGAAAGCCTGCACTACAGAACAGCCTCAACAAAATATTCCAGGAAGAAAAAAAAAAAAAAAAAAAAAGTGAAAAACAGCAAAAGGAGGAACTACACTAAAGGAATAGTCAATCAAAGGAGAAACTAATTCAAACTAAAAACTAGAAATAAACCCAATGACTGGGAATACAAATCATATCTCAATAATAACCTTGAACATTAATGACCTAAACTCTAATCAAAAGATACAGACTGGCAGATTGGATTAAAAAACAGGAACCAACAATACGCTGTCTCCAAGAGACTCATCTCATAGGCAAAGACATCCACAGACTGAAGGTGAAAGGATGGGAAAAACATCTCTCACATGAATCTCGTAAACAAGCAGGGATTTCTATCCTCATATCAGATAAAGTGAACTTTAAGCAAAGTTAATCAGAAGACAAGGCTATCTCATACTGCTTAAGAGAATTATATGTCAACAAAATATAACAATTGTAAGTATTTATGCCCCAAACAATGGAACATCTATATACATCAAACAAACCCTTCTCAATCTCAAGAATCAAACAGACCACAATACAATAATACTGGGTTAACTTTAAGTCACAACTGGATAGATCCTCCAAACAAAAACAAAATGAAGAAGCTATAGAAGTAAAAAATACAATTGATAATTTAGACTTAACAGACATATGTAGAATATTTCATCCATCAATCACTGAATACCTTTCTTCTCAGCAGTACACAGATACTTCTCTAATATAGAACATGTTATATAAGCCATCACATGTTGGCATATAATTATATTATTACCTTAATATATTTTTAGCATCTTTAGGGTTATTCTGATAGCTCCTTTCCTATTGATATTAATTTCTGTTTCTTGCTTTTTTCTTGATTAGACTTGTTTGATTTTTATCAAATTTTAGCTGTATTATTTCTTCTCTATTTCATACAATTCTGCTCCTATTCTTATTTTTTCCTTCCTACTACATAATCTGAAAATAATTTGTTATTCTAGCTTCTTACTGATACAAGTACTTTAAGTTATAAATGTTCATCTGAGTACTATTTCGTGCCAGAGATCCTGATATTTTAAGCTTTTGTTATCACTTTGTTCAAAGCACTTTTTTATTGTCTTGTCTTGAGCTTTCTTCCTTAACCTGAGATATTTATTAGTGTGCTACTAATTTTGAAATAGCTGGGGTGGGGTGGGTTTCTATATATCTTAAGGCAATTGACTTCTAATGTAATAAATCATGCAGGAAACAGTCTGCATTATTTCAAATTTAAAAAAAATTAATGACAACGCTTTTTTATATTGATTTCATTGGTTACATACATGTCAAAACCGATCAAACTGCATACTTGAAATATGTGCATTTTATTTTACTTCCATTTTACCTTGTGATGCCTACGTTGTCTATACTCTCTCCTCCTCCATTTCCATGTTCACTTCAAAGTCATTCACTCCCACCACTTTAGCATTCATGTGGTGCTAAAGCCAGTGGTCAACTCTTAGTCCTCACCTCACTGTCCAAACAGCCAAAGGGCATTTAACAGACTCGACCACTCTCACACCAGACAATTCTTTTGTCTCCTGGCTTTTGGGATCCCACAGTCTCCTCAATATTCCTGCCACCCCTCTAGCTGCTGTCTTGATCCCTTTACTGGTTCTTTTTTATCTCTTCTACTTCGAAGCATTGAAGTGCTTGAATCAGGCTTTGGATCTCTATCTACTCCCACACCCTAGTGACCTCAGTCTCATGGCCTTTATACCAATGACTTCCAAATTTATATCTTCATCCCAGACTATTTCCCTGAAGACTCTTAATAACGAACTGTCAAGTAGACACCTCAACTGAGATGCTTAATAAGCATCTGAAACTTACCTTCCAAAACTGAGCTCCTGAATTTCTCCTCAAATGTGCTTTCTTACAGTCCTTCCCTCTGAGTGAATGGCAACTCAATTTTTCTAGATGCTCCGACCGTCCCACACTGTCCCTCTACCTTCAAAATACAACCAGGATCTAACTGTTTCTTGCCATGTCTAGAACTGCTGTCTGATCCACCATCATCTCTTACCTAAGTTTCCCCAACAGTCTCCAACTCACTTCCCGGTTTTTACCCTCAGGTCCCTTACAACCTATTCCCATATAACAATAAGATGTGTGGAGAGTGTCACCACATGACCAAGATGAACTTACATGGTATGGCAACAATGTAGCATATTAACAATAGTCAATGAAAAACCCACAAAGCAGTAAAACACAACTGGCCAAACAAGACTCATTAAAAAATGGGTACACAGAGGTTGAACATTTTCTCTGATTTTGGAAGATAATACAATAAATATGGGAGAGGAAAAAAAAAAAAAGAAAAAGAGAGAAAGCAAAAGGGGGGATTTCATCAAAATAGAAGATCAGTGAACTAGATGAAGGGGCCTGAGGGGTAGGGAGAAAGGACGGGATAAAGGAAGCACAGCAGAATGAATCTCACCTTCCTATGTACATACATGAACACATCACAGTGAATCTCACCATCATGTATGTTCACAAGACACTAATAAAAAAACTTATAAGTAAACAGCAGAAATATCAGTAGAGGGAAGAGAACTGCGGGAGGGAGGTGGGAAAAGAAACAGGAAATACCGGGCACTGAATTAGAGCAAACCGTATTCCACGCTTTTATAATTATGTTTAAATGAATCTCATGTTGTGTATTACTAAAAAGAACCATCTATTTTTAAGAGGGCACAGAGCAAAAAGCAAAGAGTATGACTCATTAAAAAATAAAACCCAAAGAACAAAAGAAAACTTCCAAATTCTTCACAACTGATTCAAGCTATAGAACTTAGTAAGAGTATAGCCAATAAAATGTATGCCTACATATAAGATGATAAATAGCTCTGCAAGATGAAAAGACTGCAGGACCAAAGAAATAAACTGAGCACAGTAATAGGTCATCTCAATGGGACAGATGTATGTATTAGAAATAACAAGGAACAAGACATACACAGTGTATTGCAGGAAAAAAAAATAAGGACACAAAAGCTGGTTATAATTCTGGTGAATAAAGATGGAAAGGGCAAACAAGATAAAAGTAATGACATAAAAGCAAAAGTAAAAATAATCCAGCACAGGGCTAACTGGTATTCCTGGAGTAGGGACCCTAATAAAGATATGCTCAAAACCAGAAAATTTCCCAGAAATATATAAAACACTGACTCTGAAGACTAAAAGAACATCTATGTTCCAAAAGAATTGTATACAGAAAGCTTTAATTAATACAAAGCTTAGTTAAGGTTTTGGACTTCAAAACATAAATCTTCTTTAGGTATTTTGAAATAAAATCAGTCATTTAGGAAAATTCCCCATTTAGGGAAAAATCAGACCAGTTCTAAACTGTTCCATGAAAAAACAAGGGAAAGGGAAAAAGCATACCCTCATAATATTACACAGGCAGAGTATTCCTTATCTGCGATGCGGGACCAGAAGTGTTTTGGATTTTTGCATTTTCATAAACATAATGAGGCATCTTTGGGATGGGATCCAGGTCTACACACAAAATTCATTTATGCTTCTTATACTTCTTATACATGTAGCCTGAAGGTGATGTTTTCCCTTTTATTGTGGTACTGGGGATTGAGTGCAATGAGTACTCCATTACTGATTTACGTCCTCGTTTTTTTTTTTTTCCTTTTGAGATAAGGTCACACTAACTTGCCCAGGCTGGCCTCAAACTTGTGATCCTCCTGCCTCAGTCTCCTGAGTAACTGGGATTTCAGGTGTGTTCCATCATGCCCAGCTGCCTTAAGGTAATTTTAAACAGCATCTTTAATGTGCCTGCATTTGACTACTACCCACCATATGAGGTCAGTTAAGGAATTTTCTATTTGGAGGGTTATGTTGGTACTCAAAGTTTCCGCTTATAGAGCATTTTGTATTTTTTTGGATTAGATGCTCAATCTACATATAGCCCAGATGTAGTCTCAAAATTAAGACAGTAGGTATACACATTTTGAAAGTGTGAGGACTCCATGGAACATGGTATATTTGAAGCCTTCTTAAAAAACAAAACAAAACAAAACAAAAATGATAAACTTTAGCCAAAGAACTGAGGAAGGGAGAAATCATGATAGAGAAGTTGTTAAAAACAAAACAACAACAGTAATAACCCACCCTTAAGACCCTATCTTGCATACACTGGGGATACAGCAATAATAAAGTTCTTGTCCTTATAGAGCTTACATTCCTAAACATGGAGAGAAAAGCATAAGTCAGGTGCTGAGGAATGCTATGGAGAAAAATGAAGCAAGGTGAAAGGGAGAAAGAGTGTCAAACTGGGGAGCAGAGAGGGTGTTTTTCTTTTACGAACAGTGGTCAGGGAGAGGGTGCTGACCCCTAACAAGGTTGCATGTGACCACAGACTGAAGAAGCAGTGAGAGCACAGGTTCTGAGATGTAACAACAAGGACAGAGTCACAATGGCTGGAGTGGCATAAAGAGTTAGGACTGAGTCTGAGGTGCATGGGACATGGTAAGTCATCAAGAAATGAAAGAACAGAGGGACCGAAGCTGGGCCTTGATCACATGCAGTGGCTCAGGCAGACAAGGGTATGATATAGATAAAACATATGGAAAGAATGTGCTGTGTCACATTGAAAAGTAAAACAGATAAATTTGGTTAAGATGTTGGGAAGCAGTAAAAGGTGAAGATGTTGGAGGTTTATATGGTCTGCTGAGATTAAAATTATTTGCTAGTAATTACTACTATGCTGCAAAATCATTTCTTTAAAATAAGTTGCACAGAATGGGATGTATGCTGTTACCTTGAAAATAATGCAGGCCAGGCGCGGTGGTGCACGCCTGTAATCCCAGCACTTGGGAGGCCGAGTCAGGAGGACCGCGAATTCAAAGTCAGCCTCAGCAACTTAGCAAGGCCCTAAGCAACTCAGTGAGACCCTGTCTCTAAATAAAATACAAAACTGGGCTGGAGATGTGGCTTAGGGGTGGAGTGCTCCTGGGCTCAATCCCCAGTACCAAAAAAAAAGAAAAAGAAAAAAAAAAAGAAAATAATGCAGAACTGCTTTTCCTTAATCAGAGATTAAAAGATGACTCCTTTCACATTGCTAGTTAGCAAATTTGTCAACTGGAAGTTCCAATTAGTCATTAGGAAGATAAAGTTTAAAAGACAATGTTTTTCAAATGAATCAATAAAAAGTTACAATTACCTCTCTTTTTCACAACAGAAACCACAAATCCTACTAGGTCCACTTCAGAATAAGGTGGCTGAAAGTCTGGATCTATTAGTCTGTTGAAGTGAAGGGGCTCCCTTGGATGATAAACCTGGAATAAGACTTCATCAGAAGACTATGAAAACAAAACAAAACAAATATTCAGTACATGGAGATTCTCCAAAGTAACATGCATTTATCAAAATTGAAAAATTAAAATGAAAGGTTTTTACTGGTAGTTGTTGGTATCGAGTTTTTTTTGTAGCTGATAACTGTATGTTAGCTCTTTCAGATTTACTTTTAGATTTTGATGTTGCAAGATGATAGATTCTGTATCTCTTTCCCTCTGTTAACAGGGAATATAAGTCTGATGATGGACGCCAGATACTCAACATAGCTGTTTAGAGAAATATGAAGATGACACAATGGGAAGAATGATTATTATTAAAATTCTTGTTTAAAAACAAATACAGGCCAGGAGTAGTGGCACACATCTGTAATCCCAGTGACTCAAGAGGCTGAGGCAGGAGGACTGCAAATTTGAGACCAACCTCAGCAACTTTGGCAAGGCCCTAAGGACTTACGGAGGTCCTGTCTCAAAATAAAACAAAGGGGTTCGGGATGTGGCTTAGTGATTCAATGATCCTGGGTTCAATTCCAGGAACTGGGGAAAAAAAAGAGAAGAAAAACATACAGATGACAATAAAGATCTAAGGATGCTATTATTAATTTGTGAGTGCTGGCAGCCCATTTTGTTCCCCTGACATACATTAACTTCATACTTGAGCATTTGTAATCATTTGTACTAATGTCATTTTTTAACTTAACAAAACTGATATGAACAAAAAAGATGCATACTAACCTGAATCTTTTTCTTTTTTCTTGTAGCTTATGATACGCAACTTCCATACAGTGGTAACATCCCTTGATAAACCTTGTTCTTCTTGTTCAGCAGATGCCATGGCCTTCCTGAATTCCAACTGGATCTGTGCTTGTTTCTTATCATTCAACATCTGCCTGTGATTATTCAAAGCTCTTAACTGCTCTTCACTGAAATAACCCTGTGACCATTTAAAATATTGAAATGAAAAGCAAATAAAACAAACTAGAAAGTTCTACCTACTATAATCGGATTGTTTTAAATGGGAATAACATACAACAGATTAGAGTTCATTTTAAGATATGGATTAATGTACTGTTTATGACACAGTATCTCCAGAGGCCTCAAACTGTTTACTAATCCTGTGACACATTTCCCTACAGGGAGGGGGAAATTCTCTAATTCTACATGTACTGCAATCATACCCACCACTATCTATGTTATAAATGGCTAATGTGAATGCTCACAATATTTGAGAAATGGATCTATGTATAGTAAATACACTAATTCACTGAATCTTCACAATGATCCTACAATGTAGGTGCTATTATTGTTTCTGTGTTACAGTTGGTGAAACTGAGGCACAGAAGAGAATAAATAACTTGCACAGGACACATGTTAAGAGGATGACTCAAGAACCTTTATTCATAGCCCCTACAGCTCAATTTCATCAACTTTCTGGAACAGTAGATATAATCCAAAACAGACATTTGCTACAAGCACTTTTATCTATGCCTTGACACATTTTCCCCACTAACTTCAGCTAATCCTATCATTCCTGCTTGGAATAATGGAATCTACACATGTAACACATGACACTGCTTCAGTCTTACACATCTTAATGTCCTAATCAATTCTGGGGAGGGAGACTATAAAATCTGTGTACCCTAAAGAAGTCTTCTAAATACAAAGAGTTTAGTTTAAACATGATTTTTTTTTAATTCTGCAATTTCAGAAGGTCTGTGATATTTATTATTGCCATTGCAAACAAATTCTTTTAATAGGGCTATTTAGAAATTGATGGCTGTTTTAGGAACTCTACCAATGATAATTTTATGTAATTCAAATCTCATACAATTAGGTGCACTCAGAGCTTTAGACAGAACCTACTTTTATGTTTCCACATGATAGAACATGAGAACAAGGCCCTAGGAGACAAATCACCTGTCTAGCTATAAGTGGCTGAACTTAGACCTCCAGCTCTCATTGTGTTCCCTTCAGTTCCTCCGTATAATATCAGTTAATTCTATAAAAGGAGACCAGGGTTATAAGTATTTTGTTAAATTTTGTGAATGGAATTAAAACTATCTTCAAGACAACTCAAAGAACACACAAACTTCAGTAAATAAACCCGAAACGTGGCAACTTGCAGCAAGTATCCTCTTGGACTTTAAAATGGGCTTCTTGGGAGAGCCAAGTTGCAACATTTCAGACACGAGGGAATTCTATTCAGAATAACACTGTTTACATTACTGATGGAATATTTATTTTGTACTCCCACTATGTAATAAAGTTAAAAATAAATTCACATTTATTAAGTCATCAAATAAATTAATCAATAAACAACCAGTAATTTCCCTAAAATATTCCCCCTCCTCCCTACCTACCTAGCAAGTTACCCTAGAATCAGCATGAATTATTTTAGACATCTAGGTTTCTAAATCTAACTTAGGAGGCTGCTTATTTTAATACTTAAAATAGGCCTTCTAGTAATAGTAACTAATGTGTAGTACTTTTAGATATACCATCTAATTTGATCCTAAATATATTTTATGACCATTGTATAGCTCTTTTACTTCCAATTTTCTTAGCTTATAAATAATGAGGCTGTGATTCTAAAGCCTGTGCTGTTTCTGACACTGTTCAATGCTTCTGGTAGTCTCCTGTCCCAGTATCCTTAAGGTAGAGATTGATGAACAATCCTAAGTAAGCCCTGAGAAACCAAGAATGTGGAAACAAAACACGCTGTGCTGAAGATTTTTTATATTAAAAATGAACAAGTTTTGCTGCATTTTAAACCATGTTTACTTAACATATGAAATATATGAAGTTGGGGCTGGGATTGTAGCTCAGTGGTGGAGCACCTGCCTAGCATGTAGGAGGCACTCGGTTTGATCCTTAGCACCACATAAAAATAAATACACAAAATAAAGGTATTTGTTCTTCTACAACTAAAAATATTTAAAAATAAGAAATATATGAACTTTTCCAATCTGCACTTGTTACAGAATCAGAAACACATCACACTGGCTTGGTCCATCACTGGGGATGCCAAAAAGTGTGCTCATTGCCTTTGAAAGATGCAGCACTTCAATATATTGCTTCCCACATGGCTAGAAGGTCACCACAGCTTCCCACCTTCCAGGGTGAGGATCAAGGCTCATCATCTGCCTCTGACTTGCTCACCTCAAGGTAATCTGGGTCTGGTGCATTCGTCACTGCTTCGTACAGCTCTGCCCCATCCTGCAGAGCATGGACTTGCTGTCTTGTTAGTGCGCGTGATGGCAGACGCTGTTTTGTTCTGTTTTCTAGGGGGAAAAAGCATCACTAATGAGTTAAACCAAAAATTTAAGAACAATGCAAAGTAGAGAACCAGGCCAAAAATAAAAAAACCTGAAGAAGGGAGATTAAAAAATTTTAAAAAATTATTTATCTGCTAAAAGTTTTCTTGGAAAATTTAAAACTGGTGTATTCATGGTTAAAGAAAATAGTCATACATAGAGCTTACTTAATTTATAAATTAAGAAAATGGTTTCTCTTACTGATTATCTGTTCATGAAAATAGTATAGGCTGTAATAATTTTAAGTAAATAAAATACTGGGAGCCCAATTTTTCTATAGACTTATATAGAACATGAAGTTAAATAAAGAATCATAAGGAAATGCAGGAAATTATAAAACTGTAAGCCACCAAAAAAGGTATATTAGACAAACTAAATTTACGTGGTTCAAACATAAAACATACAATTTTTCTTATTAAAATTGATGCCACAGGGATAACAAGTCCTTGTTCCAGGTACACATGAAAACTGACCACTCCAAAGACAAAATGTACAGTTATATATTGTAGATAAAGACACTAAGGAAGAAGAGTAATAGATGGCTTAAGGGTAAAATAATCCGATGGCTTCCTCCTTGTTGCTCTTTTTCTCTAACACCCACAAAAGAATTCTCTAGATACTGTAGCCCTGAATCTTGAGAGGAAGCTTACTTAAGGGCACTGGAAAATGCTGAGGATATGTCACTATTTCTGTCTGAGATAATTATAAACACCTAAAAGGTAAGTGTTTTGAAAATAAGCAATAATAATCTGAGATAAGTTCAATGTTTATCTGTGCATCTGTGTAATATTAAAAAAAATTAAAAATGCAGACTCAGAATTTTAAAAAAATATAATTATTATTCAAAGACAATTCACTAAATTACAAGTATTAAATTAAAAGCCTGTAAACTTTCTCTTGTGAAAAATAATAATTTTTAATATATAATGCACTTTACCTTCATGTTCTTCAAATTCTGCTTGCACTTTGGTGAATAAGGCTTCTAGCTTCTTCTGGTGTACCTCTGCATATCTTGCTGCTTCCTTTTCTTCTTCTCTTTCATTGCGAAATATGTACAATCCAGAAGATGTCTTCTCCATCCACTGCATAATGTGTTGTAGTAAAACAACAAGAACAACAAAAACAGCTGGCGGGGAGCTCAAATTGTCTCAAAGGAAAGAAAATACACACTAAGCTTCAAGAACGTATCATACCTGCATAGGGTATACTCTTTGAACAACAACATCAGCACAACACACATTTCCTCCATCGCTGAATAGTGATGACAAAGGCAGAGGAAAAGGTCTAGGATCAGGAAAGAACCCAAGTTTGGTGTGCCAGCAAGCAGGTCGAGTACTGTTAGCTGAAATCTGGACAAATTAATGAACAAATTGATTTAGAAGTTAACTATGTACTCAATTCTATTACAGATTTCCTAAAGTTTTCTTTCTATTAAGGCTGTTTTAAAAATATTTACTTTGAAATGTCTTAAGATTAGTAAAAAAGTAAGAAGAAAAATGAAAAGTGTACAGCCGGGTGTGGTGGGGCACTTCTATAATCACAGTGGCTCTAGAGGCTGAGACAGGAGGATCTCCAGTTCAAAGCTAGCCTCAGCTAGGTGGCTGTCCCTTATCCTACTAAAATAGAATCCAGGGGACTATGTTCTAGAGAGGCCGAATCACATGTATCCCATACTCTGAACACTGAGTAGATGAAATGAGGGTCGGGGAGAGATGTTATCATAGTGAAAGCAAAACTGAAGTGAAAATCCTCCTGCTGACAATAAATTTCCCTGGTGCTTCCTTACTCCGCTCACCTCTTGATATAGCCACTGGTATTTGAGAGTCTCCTAATTAAAAACCCAAATCCCCACCTCTTTGTCCTATAGGCTGACAAGTCCTTCCTTGGAAGTGATCACCAGCAAGAAAGTCTACAATCTGAAAGACCCAAACAAAAAGAAAAAGCGGTTCTCACAAAAAAATGCAGAAAGCAGAAAAGACAAAATGAAAATAAAACACTATTCAATTGCTGCAGAAAGATAAGAAGATATTATATCTATAAAACAAAAGCCAAATGTAGCAAGAACAAAGAAGAATTAGGAAATAATGAAGGTCTCCTGAAAACAAAAAATTATGCTGATGGAAACAAATTCACTTTAATGATTAGAAGAAAGAATTAAGAACTATACTAGAAAAGAAGTTGGAAAGAGACAACAAAATATAAAATAATGAGAAAAGATTAGAAATTATAGGAGTAATCTAAGTGGTCTAGTACCCAAATATTAGGAAACAGAAAAAATAAGAAAATTATAAAATAATCACTTTAAGAAAATTTCACAAAACTCAGTAAAAGACACTGTTCTTAGATTGGGTACACTGAAACTCCACAATTAAAAAAACAAAAAAATAAAAAAGATGATTTTTAAAAAAGACACTGAAGTAGCATACTGTGAAATTTCAGAATACTGGAGAAAAAAATCATTCTTAAAATCAGAACACATAATGAAGGACTGAGAATAAAAAAGCAACGAACTTAGTTATAAGCTATACTAGTAGTAAAAGCTATATCAGAAGTTAACAAAGAAATGTCTTCCAAAATTCTCAAGGAATTATTTATTTGTTTGTTTTGTTTTGTTTCGTTTTGTGGATTGAACCCAGGGATGGCTTTACCACTGAGCTACATCCCCAGCCCTTTTCATTTTCTATTCTGAGATAGGGTCTCACTAAGTTGCTTAGGGTCTTGCTAATTTGCTGAGGTTGGCCTTGAACTTTCGATTCTCCTACCTCAGCCTCCTAGGTTATAGGGATTACAGGTATGCACTATCAAGCCTGGCTTGAAGGAATAATTTCAACCTAGATTTCTATATTCAACTGACCTTACTATAATATTTGAAAAAGTTTCAAGTTTAACTTTCTCTAGAAGATTTTGGAACTTGTGGGCCCTTAGAACCAGAGAATAAGTCTAGAAAAATAACACAATATCCAGGAAATAGGATTTCCAGCATGCACACATACATGCTAGAAGTCAGTGGTAAGGATGCAGAAAAGTAACAGTAACTCCAAGGAAAACAGTAAATGATAAAGAAAGGAAATGTGGTTACAGTACACGCATACTAAGTTGCAAAAAATATTTTCATAGTAATTATAATGTAAATGCTGAGCATAAACCTCACTGGAAATTATGCTGCACTGGTATGGGAAATAGGGGAAGAGAAATATGTGATGGTGATGGTGTAAGAGACCTAAGTCTTCATCTTCCACAGCAGGAAGTTAACAGTTATTGTCTAAACTGAAGAGGAAAAGATGTGGTAGCATAAACAAAAGAAATAGCTACATGATTAGAAATGGTTGCTTCTGAAGCACAAGCGGGGTGAGAGGATTGTGTTAGGTCGTGCCAGGGCTAGCTTTTGTTTTGGTCATAAGCCTTATATCATGTGAGTTTAAAAATTATGCATAGACACTGATTTGATAAAAACAAATAACAAACCAGGAAATGAAAGCCATCACAACTTTGATATTCTAAGTAACAAAAACCAAAAACCTGTTTTGGCTTGATGAAAGGCCAAATAAAATCTCTTTACCTTAAAAATATTTAATTTATGAAATTCTTACCTGAATTAGAGATGCAGCTTACAACAGAAGTAAATTTTCTACAAGGTTACCTTGTCAGTGAACCTATATGTCAGTGAACCTATATATGAACCATTTTTTTTTTCCTTTTTTTTTTGTACCAGGGATTGGACTCAGGCACTCAACCACTGAGCCACATTCCCAGCCCTTTGATGTATTTTTTTTTTTTTTTTTTTTTGGGTACTGGGATTGAACCCAGGGGCTCTCCACCACTGAGTCACATCCCCAGCCCTATTTTGTATTTTATTTAGAGGCAGGGTCTCACTGAGTTGCTTAGGGCCTCGCTAAGTTGCTGAGGCTGGCTTTGAACTTGCAATCCTCCTGCCTCAGGCTCCCAAGTGTTGGGATTACAGGCGTGCACCACCGCCCTTTGATGTATTTTATTTAGAGACAGGGTCTCACTGAGTTGCTTAGCACCTTGCCCCTGCTGAGGCTGGCTTTGAACTCATGATCCTCCTGCCTCATACTCCTGAGCGGCTGGGATTATAGGTGCCCAGCCTGTATGTACAATATCATCAGTAACTTCTAACAGCAATACTTCTACCATTCAACCCGACAATATTCTGTTGTGTAGTTTTAAATACACACAGCGACCAAAAGGTATTTTATTATTATACATTTGAGAATCACTAAAACCTAATTCTCTAATCACACTGGAAAAGGGATCTGATCAAATAATCAAGCAGAAACAAAGCTATGAGAATACAGGTATCAAAACCAAATTCAATACAAATTGACTTGCTCTTTAATTGAAACTATATTTAGCTTAAGAAATATCTCTGGCTTTCCCCTAAATGGCACAAATCGTCTGAATAATCTGCCTCTTACATTGTCAGTACATTTTCAAGAAATACAGCAACTTTACTAACATAAGTAAATTTAAAATTTTAAGTATACAACCTCTCTTGAATTTAAATGAGTCAGTGACTTGATTCTTATCCAGTGTGCATTAATTTAATTTACCTTTAACATAAGAGATTCTGGGGCTTCAAGAGGTGTACAGGCATCAGGAGAGCCCACCAGTTCTGCTCCATGAATAACAATCTTCTGACCCACAGCCAGTCTTCCATTCCTCAAGAGGGCTAAGAGGGGAGGGTCCAACAGAGCCCTGACAGCATACCATCCATCTGTAAGTTCAATAATGGCCGCTTTCTTGGCATCTGCTCCACTAGTTTTACTACTAGGAGTTTCAGATACATCAGCGATGGATGAAATGATGTCAGAAACACAGAGAACAAGTGTTTTTGCAGCTGTATCATCCCTTTCCAGGATCTTTTTTATAGCTGATCTTCTGCTTCTATCAATTTCCATATCATATCTAAAAGTGAAAACAAAATGCCTGTTTTAGAAATTTATCTCTAGAATTACACTATAAACTAAGTCACTGAATAACTGGGAATAAACTTAATTCAGCAAAGAAATACTGATAAAATACCAGAAAAAAATTTGGGTAGAAATACATTTTTATATTGCTAAAATATGAATACTGAAATTTAAAAATGCTTATTATTATTATCAATATCTGAACAATTGATCAAAGTAGTCATATTTTCATATGCCAAGAGGTTGAAGAGGGATTTGGGGGAAGAGAAAAACAAGAGGTAATGTACGAATCTGTGATCTCTTTTCAGTGGGCCTCTGCAATGCTCTATACAACATGAACAGCAGGGTAGATGGGAACTGGCTCATGCACCATCTTTGACACAGAACACACGTACTGAGCAAAAATCTGCATTATACCACAGTATATGATTACTTAATTTAATACTTTAAACTTGCCTGTATTTAAGTTGAAGAAGCACCCTTTCTGGATTTAGGCATCTATTAGCAAATTCCTTAGGAAAAGCAAATTCCATAGCTGCCAGTTTCCATATAATCCATCTGTAGTGATTATAGACCCAAACTCTAGAAATAAGTTTTGGGTCAACACCTGGGGTGTCACACAAAGCCCTGAACAAATAAATGTAGAATAATAAGATAAAAACCACATAGGATGATATTAAGTTCAACAACTACAACTATTCTTTGTACATAAAAATACATTGTACAAGATGATCCAAAAAGTTTAGTGAATGACCATACGATCTATAAGTAATAGAATTTTAGAAAATTATTCAATATGTATCAAAATAGCATACTAAAAAAACTCCATTTAACAGATTAGTCAATCCAATGTTTTCAACTCATGTAGAGTTGTTGCTGGAAAATGTGATTGTTTATTTAAAATATATTTTAGATTACTTTTCTTATTAAAGAGAATACTTTTAAGCTGGGAGTGGTGGCACATGCCTGTACTCCTAGCCACCCCAGAGGCTGAGGCAGGAGCATCGAAAGTTCAATGTCAGGCTCAACAACTTAGTGAGGCCCTAAGAAACTTAGTGAGATTCTGTCTCAAAAAATGAAAAGAGCTGGGATGCGGCTCAGTGGTAAAGTGCTCTGAGTTCAATCCCCAGTACAACAAAAACAGAGAACGCTTTAACACTCATACCTGAGAATACCCTTCCCTAGTCCTGGTGCATCCCTGGCAGCATTACCTCCCTTCTCCATCTCTAACTCCTCCTTCCTTTCCCTCACTCTACACCCTAAGACAACAGAAGTTCTCAAAAGAGAACTTCCACAAGCCTCCCCTTCACACCTACTCACCACGGCACCTGTGTCCTTCTGCCATTTGTGTACCAGCTCCTGCCCTCTGTCGCCCCATCGTGGCCATTCATCTAGGAAATGCCTCCTCTCCTGCACCATCAGTTTCTTCCCTCTTTACTGAATGACATGCATCAGCATAAAATAGCTTCTCCCCCACCACCTGTCCAGCTTTCTCTATCTTCATAGTACTTACCACCTTCCAACATAGAAATTAGTCACTATTGTGAAAAACTTTTCTGTGTCTTCCACCCCCACTAGAATGCATGACTCATTAAAGCAAGGTTCTTTTTGTTTTGCTTTATTATGCCAAGTGTCCAGAATAGTACCTGGCACATAGTGGATGCACAAGAAATATTCACTGAATGATCAAAGGCAGCCCCTAAGTGCCCCAACACTATGAATCCTGACCACTTGACTACAGGGCAATCACTCAAGCTCCATGTTATGCATTCTATTTTGTACAGGAAAATAATACAATGGTTTTACTATACTTCTCCTACTAGAATCTACAGCAGATATTTGTTATGTAAGACACATAAATGATGTAAACAGGGTCCCTGTTTTAAACTTATACTCCAAAAAGTCAAAAATATCTTCAGGAAAAAAATATTTCATCATGTTCTTAAGACTATTAATTTTGGAAGGATGTAGAAATTTTTTAAAATAAGGGTTCTAGAGAAAGAAGTTCCATCGCTTGCATTTGGCAAGAGGCGATACATCTTAATGGCAAAAAATTCAAATTATGTTTGTGTAAACATTAGACTCAAAAGCAGTTATACAGTTCCTAAATTATTGATGTTTTAGAGCACTGAGATTTTTCTAGTTATTTGGTATTACTGATATTTAAATATTTCTGTTTAGTTTTCAGTGTCTATATTTTGTACTTATTAAAATAAACAATGAAAAAGAATATGACATAAATGTGCATGTGTGTGGGTCCACCATAAGTCCAATTCAGATATAACTTACAACTTTAATTTTGTAAATGTGCAAGAAAAAGTCAATTCATGAAAACCTAATTCATTAAATCCCAGGAAAAACCATGTTCACCTTTCATAAGATTTTAACAGAATGCCTACTGAACATGATTCATTGTATAAAAAGTTGATTTCTAGTCAACTTTATAGAAATTATAGTATATAAAAAAGCTAATACAAAATCTTTTTGCACACAATACCTATAAAATTCTTCTTTTCCAGCCTTTCCGTCATTGGAGGGTACGAGCCATCCACCATCAGCCAACTGTACTCCATTTCCAGCCCGTAAATCTTCCTTACCAAAATAATCCTGAGCGTGAAACTGAAAAGACCCTGCATTTTTGCTGTTAATCTTTATGCAATGTTTAGAAACACCATACATATAGAGCTGCACAAAATAAACAGAAAAATTTGATAATGAATAAAAAAATAAACATTTTATAGAATAAAAACACCTGTAACAAGTCAAAACTGAATTTGCCAAGAAGTTTTCATTTTAATACTAAACTATCCAGTATAAAAACATTAAACTGTGCTGGGGATATAGCACAGTGGTGGACTGTGTGCTTAAGCACAAAGCCCTGGGTTTGATCCTCACCATCACATACACACAAACATCAAAACAAAAACAAAAACACAACAACAAAAAACTTCTTAGCTAGAAGCGAATTTTAATGTACCACAAACAACCTAAACATTCAAGAGTCTGCTGTGCTTTTTTTTTTAACATATTTTTCTTAGTTGTAGATGGACACAATAATTTTGTTTTATTTAGCTATTTTTATGTGGTGCTGAGGATCGAACCCAGTGCCTCACATGTGCAAGGCAAGTGCTCTACCACTGAGCCACAACCCCAACCCCATTTTTATTCCCCGTGTATAAGCTTCATGGTAAATATGCCACAGGAAGGCACTGTGGGGATAAAGAAACAACGCATGAAGCCTCTTGAGTTCAAAAGTACAGGAAGAGAATAAGGAGAAGTGCTGCATTACTGAGCCCTGGCCCAGTTTCAGGAAGATTTACCCCAGCATGCTTAACCCAAGGTGTCTGTTCCTTTGTTCAGCACTTCACTCAGGGGTCAGACCCTTGATTTGGAATCCAGCTCTTTAATTTCCTAGTTAAATGACTCTGGGGAGTTACTTAACTCTCTCTATGCTTCAGTCCTCTAAATTGCAAAATGATGGACAAAATAATGGTATTTTTCATCCAAGGTGATTGTGAGGATTAAGCAAGATTGAAGCAATGCAAGTAAAATGCCGAGTGCTCAGTGCATAGAAAAGGCTCAATAAATGTGAGCCATTAATATTGTTTCCATTTTTTCATTGTGAAAAATTCTACCTAGACAGAATAGCTTAACCAGAATGCTCTTTTAAAAATGTAAATAGCCTTTAGAAGTTCAAGACTATGAGTTATTCACTTTAAATTTAAGGTGACTACTAATCCCCTAATCCTAGCTGAGCACTTACAGCAATGAAATAAACAAGATCTGAAGGGGAAAGAGAAAAAGGAGTTTTGAAACAGACCACTTTGGCAAGGAAAGGCATACCTGGCAAATAGGTGGATTAGGAAGCACAATGATTTCATTCATCCATCCTGGCACTAATTTGTTCATTCTTAAACAATTTGCCCATACTTAAACTATTAATGGAAGGGTGCTACAGAAGATACTGGTATGATAGACAGAAGTGTACCTGTTTATGCGAACACGCAGAGGGAGCTCGGCCTCCTACCGCTGCTTTCAGAGAGATTCGAGGCTGAGTGGAGGTTTTTGTAAGATACAGACTGCCTGGCTGTGGAAAGATATGTTGCCCTTGTTTCTTTTTAATTCGCATATCCTGCTTATCTCTGGCATTCTGAAGGCTTGTAATTAAATCTGCCAAATACCAAATAATTAGCAAAAAATAAAACTGAATATAAACTTACAAAGTGCAACCCCTGCTCTGCAAAATTACATATATCAATTTACTCTAATTTTACATGCATTGAAAAAAGGAGCCCCTATTATCACTGTTAAATCTTCAGGGATAATAAAATGTCAACTTGTTAAGGTGTATATAAGGAATAGAAATATATCTACTACTTTTATCTCAATTGTAGAAGAAAATCAGTAGCATGATAAAATATATTCCATGAGAAATAGTCCTGGATTGTGTGTCTAGTAGTCATTTTTTTTTTTTTTTTTTTTTTTTAAACAAGAAGGTCCACAAGTTCTTTTGGGAAAACAAAACAAAACATTGGAATAATTTCAACCTAATCTTTGGATTCGGAAAATCTAAAGCATTAAAAAAGGTTCTAAAATTATTAATCACAACAAAATGGTGAAACCCTTCAAGGACATAACAATATGAGAAATATCTAACCAAAAGGCAAAAATGGGTCACACAAATGATCTTACAAACCTAAAGATTCTTCTTCACAGTTTGTGAAAATTACAGTTGCTGCTTGATTGGTGCTGTTTTTGTTACACTGATGAATCTCACGGTCATTAATACTATTTTCCTTATCGCATGAGCCATGTTCATCTATGTTTGTTTGTTTTTGTTTGTTTTCACCCAAATTAATGTTGTTCTTAACACAATGTTCATCTCTGTAAAATTGTGATTTAGTTTTGAAAGGCGGGACAAAGACTTTGATTGATTTGCCTGCAGCAATTAAGTGTCTCATTTTTTCATTTCTTGCAGGGGGATCTTTAAAAAGTGGCTGTTCTGAAACTGACAAATTGCTTGAAGATTTTTCTGAAGTCAGATGTTCATAAAGATGAGAATTAGACAAAAATTTCTGACCAGGTACAGTAAAATTTGGTTTCTGGATTTCTTGCTGTTCCTTAGTTGTGCTACATTGGGGAGAGAAAATTTAAGTCGATTATTAAGCAATAAATGTGCACATATACATGTTCAGGTATGTGCCATTTTTGCAGATCCTCAAAGGCAACATGGCAATTCTAGTCAGGTAATTGTTTTGTATTCATCATGGTTACCATTCCAAAACAACACCATATTTTCTAGGCTATAACTGTTTCTCATACATTGATTCCTAGCCTTTGACTTTACAATCTATGTAATACAGTAGAGTACAACGGTGTCAAAAGTGGATCTTCTCAGTGTGTGTCCCCTTCAATTCTACCACAGGACTCCTTCCTTACCTCCTTTACCTGGGAAATATCTGCCCATCCTCTCTGGCTTCTCCTTTACCAGAACTCTTGACCCCATCTAATAACTCATTCTATTCAGGAGCCTTACTCTTTCAAATATTTAAAAAAATTTTTTTTAAACTTTGTTTTATTTTTTTATGTGGTGCTGAGGCTCAAACCCAGTGCCTCACACGTGCTAGGCAAGTACTCTACCACTAAGCCACAACCCCAGCCTACTCTTTCAAATATTATCCTACCTCTCCTCCACCTGTTTATACAATACTTGAGTGCCTCTTTATGTAGGCTGAAAGTCTTGCTTATCCTTAAAACACAATTTTCTCAGCCTTATTTCTACTTCAAGCTATTATTCATTGTTACCTACACTCTAGTCAACGTTCTTCAATAGGTAATATTTCCACTTCAATTTTCACTACATGAAATCTCCTTTTTCCTACTATTTTGAGAAATTGTTCTCAATACAGTTGCTAATGCCCTCCCACTACGGAAATGAAGATTCAGCTCCGTCAACACCACTTCCACCTTATAGTACACAAAACTGTCTTTCCCCATCTTCCTAAGTTATGTATTTGATTCTATCAATTTCCAACATTTGTATTATGACTAAATACATTTTACAGATGAATGGGTTATATTCTCAGGAAAAATGGTTTGTATCCAAAAATCTGACTAAAATATCAATTAAGAGGGAGGGCAGACAGGCTGAGGATTTAGCCCAGAGGTAGTGCACTTGCCTACCATGTGTGAGGACCTATGTTCAATCTCCAGCACTACCAAAAAATGAGTACATATTTTTCAGATGCAGAGTACCCAAAGATTTATCTCCCATGCTTTCTCAGAAAAGTAACCAAAACAAGTGCATAAATGAGGAGGAAGATGTGGGACTCAGGAAGTGGAAATTCAACTTAGAAAAAGGTAGTGCTTGGAATGAGACTGAAGGGAGATCCCAGAATCACAGATGTGATGCTCAGCCTACAGAAGCAGTCAGACCACTTTGGAACAGATAATAGAGCCTCAGAAGAGTTTGCCTACAAGGTAAAATTAAAGCATTACTTAAGCAATGTTTTTTTTTTTTTTTTTAAACCAGGGATTGAACTCAGGGACACTCGGCCACTGAGCCACATCCCCAGCCCCTATTTTGCATTTTATTTAGAGACAGGGTCTCACTGAGTTGCTTAGGGCCTCGCTAAGTTGCTGAGGCTGGCTTTGAACTCACGATCCTCCTGACTCAGCCTCCCAAGTGCTTGGATTACAGGCGTGTGCCACTGCACCTGGCTCGATGTTTTGTTTTTGAGACAGGGTCTCACTGTTACCCATGCTGGCCTTGAACTTGGGATCTTCCAGCTTCAACCTCCCAAGTAGCTGGGTTTAGTGTGCACCAGGGATTGAATTCAGAGCCTCACACATACTAGCATGTGCTCTGTCACAGAGGTATACCTCCAGCCCCTGCTGCCTACTGAGTTAATTTGTGTCATCATATTTTTAATTTCTAAGAGTTCATTTTATAGTAATTTTTCTTATATTAAGATATATCTTATCTGAGAATATCTAAGTTGTTTTGAACTATTCTACTTGCATAATCTATTTCCTCTATCTTCTTTTGCTTTTGTTTTTGCATTTTGGCTACCATCTTTCATAGAGTGGCTTCCTTCCAATGATCAGTGATCCTTGATTATCTGTCCTCATTTAAAGAGAAGCATTAAAGAGCTGCCTGGAAGTTCCATGTTTATAGAACCTGCCAATTCTTGGATTAACTGTCTGATGACTGACTATGCTATTCATATGCATACTGGTAACAGTATTTTTATGTCTTTTCTATTGGGCTGGTCATATTCCCTGAGGCCTCTCCATCCCCGAACAAATCTTTAAGTCTCTTGCCAGCATTTGGGAACCAAGTGTGGGAAGGAGGCTAAGCACCTCATTGCTTGACATACAGATTTTTACTTAATTTCTGTTTTTAGCACCCTTTCAGTACCCTTTCCAAAGGGCCTTGTGCCCCCTTTCTCTTATCCCACCTCCAAATCATAATTCCAATTCAACTGCTCCATAGAATAACCAACCTTCTGGTTTTCTGGGAAAGAGCAATAAATGTCTGTCAGCAACAGGGGAGGGGAACAAAATGCTTCTTAAACAGAATTTTAACTCATCTCACTACTTCTTTACCAAGAGAAATACATGTTGCTGCCAATTTGAGTCTTTCAGGTTGTTGAGGGTAAACTGGGTAGCTTCTTTGCTTGGTATAATGTCAGGTTTTAGTTTTCTTAGGTAACTAAGCCATTCACATTTTTGGCTTCCAAACTTTTGGTATTTGTTTCTTTTGATCAGAGTTCTTGGGAATTACATGTTAAAAATAATTCTCCTGGGATCGCGAGTTCAAAGCCAGCCTCAGCAACTTAGCAAGGCCCTAAGCAACTCAGTGAGACCCTGTCTCTAAATAAAAGACAAAATAAGGCTGGGGATGTGGCTCAGTGGTTCAGTGCCCCTGGGTTCAATCCCCAGTACCAAAAAACAAACAAAAAATAATTCTCCTGGTAATTTTAGTAGGGTTTAGAGAAGAAGGAGAGATAAAAGGATATCTTTAATATCTGCCATCTTTTGTTAATTATTTTGAATATTTCCTTAATCCTTCTTGACCTCAGTACATCATTCACAACATTGGAATATAATCAGTTTGTCTACTTTACAAAGCTGCCATGAAACTAAAAAGATAAAATAATGGTATAAACTGCACTATAAAATAATACTAAAGTACTGGATTATTTAATCCTGATGCAGGTTTTCAAAAAGGGAAGTGCTAACTTCTTTACTGCACATTAGTGCCATTAGTTTTAGAAATAATTCCTAAAGCCACATTTTCCCTAGTTATATTAGTAAAATTTTTAAAAAATGTAAATATATCTCACCGAAAGGGTCCACAGATAATTGGCTCTAAAGAAATGTGGTGGGTAAATAATCTTCTATCGTTTATTGTGCCTAGAAAGAAAATTAGTTTTCATTATCAACAAAAATACAGTGGGAGATTTTATTTTCTATTTGCTTATTACATCTCTTATTGTAAATACTTACACAAAAAATTGAGACAATTATAGACTTTTAACTTTTCAGGGCATATCATAGATATTCAGTAAGTAACGATCAAAAGAAATACTTGATTCTCAAATTAATAATAGCTGTATACCAAACAACTCATAGTATAAACATAAAGAGAATCAGTTATAAATTTAGTTAGCTGATGATAACAATCCTAACTCAAAGGTTTTGGGTAACTCCAAAGTAAATATCAAATTTAAAATTTAGTCTTATGGAAGTTTAGAAGCAAAGTCTTAGATATTATTCATTCTTGGTATATGATTTATACTTAGTAAACTTTTAATTAATTAAACCATTAATAGAGGATTGACTGAATAAACTTGGATACACTGATACAGCCATATGATCAAGTACCATGAAACCATAAAAAAGAATGAGAAAGATCTCTATATACTCAATGAGTGATCCCCAAATTTTTAAGTAAAAACAAAGTAGAAACCTTATACACATACATACATATATATACAAATACATATGTGTGTCTATTTGAGAAGAAAGAAAGTCAGTGGGAACACATTTTTTTTTTTTTTCTTTAGAACCGGGGATTGAACTCAGGGACACTCGGCCACTGAACCACAACCCTAGCCCTATTTTCTATTTTATTTAGAGACAGAGTCTCACTGAGTTGCTTAGCGCCTTGCCCGTGCTGAGGCTGGCTTTGAACCTGCGATCTTACTGCCTCAGCCCCCCAGATGCTGGAATTACAGGCGTGAGCCACCACGCCTGGCTCACATACTTAATTTTACAAGAAGAAATCCTCAAAGGGATAAACTAAAAACTATTTAAGAAGTGAGCAAGGGCTATGGTGCAGCTCAGTGGGAGAGTGCTTGCCTAGCATGCACAAGGCCCTGGTTTCAATCCCGGCACCAAGATTTAAAAAAAGAGAGAGAGCCAAGAGGTGGAGGAGAAAGTGGTGAAGAGCATGGACATAAAGACAGAACTGACTTCTCCAGGTATATCTTTCTATGGTGTTTGCACATGAACTATGTAAATACTGTATTTCTTTGCATAACAGTCACAGAACTTATGCCTTTTTGGGGGAAGAAATGGGATATGACTAGCATGTCAAGTTTTTTTTAAATTTTTCTGGTATTACTTAAAAATCATTTATTACTAAACTGTCTTTGGTGCAAGATTAGGATGTATGGAATACTTGTGAACACACTAAAAAACTGAATAATCCAAATCAATGCACATAATTTCTTCATGACAGTCTAGCAACAATTTTCTAGTCTAAAAAAAAAAGTTAACGCATTAGACATTGATTCGTGCATTACAATTGAAATACTTGAGAAAATTCACTACAGTATTGCAAAGTATGAACTACAAAAGTTAATCTTGTGTCCAAGATTCTTTGCTGCTATCATTGGTTTAGTTATCTGACATGCTGTGCTGAGCACCACTAAGAAGTGTTTACCATCAGTACTGCCATGCTCTAGACAAACCACGCAGGTTGGCATTTGGAAATAATACTGACCGTGCGTGTGCCCCGAGAATTCTAGGCTCATGACTCACAGTTCACGAGAAGACAAATGTGTGTCCATGTGCCAGTGTTGAATATATTGCCACTATATACTTTTTAAGAGGCATGAAGAACAGATACATACCATGTGACAATTATGTGATGAAAGGTTATAAACCAATTTTTGGACTGAAAAAAATAGGATGTGACAATTATGTTGTGGTAAGGATTATGCAGTGAAATACAGAATGTTATTTATTCAAATGTTGAATAAGAATAAAGAAAACAAATGGATACAAATCTAACCTAACAAAAATATAACCAAACAAAGCTTATACAGAATTATTTTGACTGACATTTAAACACAGTATTTTGATTATATATCCTTGATGATATATTAAGAATGTATTAAGGATATATCTAAAGACAAAACTGCAAAGAATTCTCCTTGATTCTCAAAGGTTGGACCATGGAACCCTGAGGAGTGCTAACAACTCTTTTAGAGGATCAAAGTTGTCAAACTGTCATAATAATTTTGAGATGTTATACATGTCTTTTTCACTGTATTCTAAAACATAGTGTAATATCAACATTGTCTCAAAAAAATGCACTTTCATGATTGAGCTGAGCTGCACAATCATGATATTTCTTCAAAGAATTAACCATTTTTAATTGTAAGAATAGCCAACAAACTGTAGTTACTCAGACTTGGGTATTCAGCAGACATTTTTTTCAAAAATGAATGAAATGATTTTATTAAGAAAACCAAATGACAACATTGTTGCCAGTGGAAAAATTCAAGATTTTAAATGAAAATCAGAATTGTGGAAAGTTTGTATCTGGTTATGTAATCTTGACAGTTTTTTAATACCTAAGACTTTTCAGATCAGATTGGTGATATTACTAACAAAGTCATTAATACTATATAATAAAATGTGTCAATTCAGTGAACTAACATCTTCCATATGACCAGTGCATGATATTGCAGATATTAAAAATTTTCAATTTTAATTTCTAATACAGTACACATCAATAGATATAATCCATTCAAATAAATGTTCCTTGGGTCCTCAATTTTTAAGACTATAAAGAGGTTCTGGGCTGGGGATATAGCTCAGTTGGTAGAGTGCCTGCCTTGCAAGCACAAGGCCCTGGGTTCAATCCCCAGCACTGCAAAAAAAAAAAAAAAAAAAGAAGAGGTTCTGAGATAGAAAAGCTCTAGAACCAATGCTGCAGGACAAAGCAAATAAACATGCAAATGTTATTAGGGACCAAGATATAAACATTAAAAAAATAATAACAGCAGCAATATCATACCTAGCACCCAAATCTCTTTTTTTAGAAACTACTGAAAGGCTCTTCAAAGAAAGAGATGATTCCAACACTGCAGAAAGGAAATTACAAGATCCTAGGAAATCTTTTTGTGATATTCGTATCAAAAAGCAAGGAAATGCTCAAAGATTAATCAACACATGTATTTAAAAAAAAACCAAACAACCCTAGGGAAATAGTTTGAAGAGGTTTCTATTTCCAAATTTGGGATAATTTAAACATCAAAATGAATGTTTCCTTTCTATAAAGACGTACAGTGCTTATGGTGTACTTTGCCTCTAAGCTTTATATATACTTTCTAAATAAAAATCCATGAAATCAACTTTACTCAATAAATAAAATTATTTGCTACCATTAATGGTGACTATTATGCCAACTTAATACTTAGTTTGAGAATTTGTAACTAGAGGAAAAGAATTAAGCATTTATTCTGTCTTCTAGGAAGAACTACAGCTTATTCTCATTTGTTAACATAAAGCTCTTTGCTGAATACTGGCTACTAAATGAATAAAGAGCAAAAGAATTTGAAAACCAGTTTTTTTTATTGCTGAGCTCAGCGAATTCTTGTCTTTTTGAAAATAGAACTCACAGGACTTATTGATGTTTTCAATGTCAACAACAAGGAAAAAAAACAGTAAAAGATAACATCAAGGTTTTTGTATGATTGAATGGCAGAATGCACTGCCCCTTAATAAGAAAGGAGACAACAGAACAAGTTTGGAGCCAGGATGAAATGGAGTTCATCAGCGACTTTGAGAAGCATAGTTAGTAATCTAAGTAGAGAGATGTCAAGTAGGCAAATGAATGACTCTGGAGTTCAGGAACAGGCTAAGCCACAAGATAAAACTGATAGCCACTGAAGTTTAGACATAGAAGAGATCTAAGGATCCCTGGGGCATTCTTGTTTAGAGTAAGAAAAACATAAGAAAGAATCATAAAGAAGACTGGGGCCATGTAGGGAGAGAATGAAGAGACTGGTAGGCTGAGAGATGTCAACTATAGCTAATGTGGCTGAAGAGGAGGTAAATAAGGACAAAGAAATGCCCACTGGAGGGACTGGGGCTGTAGCTCAGTGGCAGAGAGAGTGCTTGTCTAGCACATGCAAGGCACTGGGTTTGATCCTAAGCACTAAACAAATACAATAAAGTCATGCTACCCATCTACAACTATCAAAAATAACAAAAAAAAAAAAAAGAAATGCCCACTGGATTTGGCAGTATGACTTAGGAAAGACTGATTTTGGTGGAATGCTAGTGATCAAAACCCTGACTAGACTCTAGAACCTGAGCTTTAAATTATTATACTACTAATGTTTTAAATTTAATTTTTAAGGATTTTTTTAAATTATGAAGGTGATTGTTTTATAACCATTTCACAATTTCCAATTCCACACAATATCCCCATTATACTAGGTATTATGAAGGAAAAGTCCACTTAACGAACAAATATAAACAAACAAGAAAAAATATAAAAATTAAACCACATTGTAAAGTCTTTTCTGTTACATATACCAAAAAGAACTGAGAAAGATAACTTTAGGAATACTATAAATAGGACCCATAGAGATGGAAAAGATATGAATAAAAAGGAGATTTTACCATCTGGTGTGCTTTTCAAAGTCTTTAAGGATTTTTCTTGATTTTCTATTATCCTGTCAAATTCATTTAACAAGCTTCTTTTGATTGGGGGTTCTCCTAAAACAAATTTTCCACACATATTTGTAAAATAAAGTATATCAGTTTTAGTTTTTATAAGACTATCATCCATTTTTTACACTATGTTAAGTAAAAATGCATAATAATTCAAATTTATTTATTTATTTATTTTTTGGTACCAGGGATTGAAACCAGTAGTGCTTACCACCTGAGCCACATGCCCAGCCCTTTCTAATATTTTATTTAGAGACAGTGTCTCACTGAGTTACTTAGCGCCTCGATAAGTTGCTAAGGCTGGCTTTGAACTTGAGATCCTCCTGCTTAAGCCTATCGAGCTGCTGGGATTATAGGTGTGCACCACCATGCCCAGCCCAATAATTGTAACTTAAATAGTGACCATTCTACTTTTAAAGAGAAAATGCACTTTTTTGTGTGCATGGTGCTAGGGATTGAACACAGGAACTTGTGCATTCAAGGCAAGCACTCTACCAACTGAGCTATAACCCCAGCTGGAGAAACTGCATTTTTTTTTTTTTTTTAACGAATTTCTACTACTTTTTAACCATTTAAATGTACCACTATTCGGCCAGGCATGGTGGGTGGTGCATACCTGTGATCCCAGCAACCCTGAGGTAGGCGGATCACAAGTCTGAAATTAGCATTGGCAACATAGTGAGACCCTGTCTCAAAAAATAAAAAGATCTGGGGATATATCTCAGTGGTAGAGTGCCCTGGGTTCAATCCCCAGTGCTGCAAAAATAAAAATAAAAACAAACCCCACTATTTAATAGGGTCTGAGTTTAAACAACATGTCACACACCACAGAAGGCACTTTTTAATAAACTGGACTGAATATAAGTTTAGGTTTACTGGCAACAAGGACAAATTTTCTTCAGAGAAACTTTTTAGGTGGTAGGCACTAAATTCAAAGATGAGCTTATTATATAGGTCCACAAATTAGGAGTCAGTAAAAAATTACCAAGTTACACTAAAAGATCAGTAACACTTCGTATTTTTATTCGGCAGTGCTGGGGGTGAATTCGGAGGCTTGCAGGTACTAATTCGTGCTAAGCAGGTACTCTATGGTTAACCTACATCTCTGGCCCCTGGTAATGTTAACACTTTTGGGTTGAGGATACAGCTCTGTGGTAGAGTGTTTGCAGTGGCTAAGATGAAATCATTCAAGGTATGCATTTCCATATTATGCTGAAGTTACACAGTAAGCAAAGTAACAAGTACTTTGCTTTTTTGATTATAGGGAAAGAATTTGTAGAATTTAATTAGTAAAAATGTCCATTCAAGGCTTTATCATGTGTTAGATCATTATAAAGTGGTTTAGTTGTTCTACAAGGACCTGTACTATTCAAACAACCAGAAGAGGAAAAGCTCTATACTTATACATAACAGAAGTAAGGGAAATTAAATAGTAACACTGTTGAGAAAGTTTAGAAGTCTGAGTTGGTTTTTTCTCATCAGAAGGCCAACCTATATATACATGTGGAACTGCAATGAGTTGTATAAATAAAGTCATCATTCTCCACACACACAAAAAAGGAATACCTTCAAGTACATGCGCTTCTGAATTTTGTACTAAAGGACAGCAAATATTTTTAAGTATTATAAAGTTACTACTTGAATATAAAGCCAACTCTGTATAGAATGTGAACTGGGTAACACCGATTTAAGTAACTCTGTAGAATGATTTAAAATGAACTGGCTTTAGTGTCTTTGTTTGCAATCTGAAGGGGCAGGACAAGATTTTCTTTTCTTTTTTGGTTAACATAGGGTCTTGTTAAGTTGCCCGGGCTGGCCTTGACCTTGAGATCCTCCAGCCTAAGTCTCATGAGTAGCTCTGATTACAGATATGTCATCACAGCTAGCTAAGATTTCTGATAATGCAAATATTTTATGAGTCTACAGGTTTTAAAAGGAGCTAGTTATTTAGGATCATCCACTCAAGAATTGTTGAGTGAGGTTTGGCATTTCCTTTAATTGTAACTAATCAACAGTTTCAATAATTTAAGATTATTTGTAGTCAGAGACCCTACCAAACGACAAAACCTTATACTTCCAATTAACTAATAGTTGAACTAAATTGTTAGATACACATTTTAAAAGAGAAGTTAGAACACAGTACATTAGCATTAAGACCACAATACTATTTGCTAATAGTAAATATTTAGACTTCCCTAGATGATGAAAAAAAAAAAAAAAAAAGGAAATGAGCCTACACCTATTATGACATGCTCTCTGCCTACTTTGTGTCAGATTCAGTGCTAAGTACTTTTAGATACATAATTTTATCTATAAAACTACTCTGTGGGAGGTCTTATTTGCATTTTTTAGATATGGCAACTAAGGCTCAGAGAAACCAAATAAGGAGTATAACTGAGTAGTATATATTACACAGTATGTGGTATAATTAGAAACCAACTTTTAAATAAAGAGCCAGAGTATGAACCTGTTATAAACATTACACAGGGTTTGTTATGATATGAAAACAAGAATTTCAACTTTTCTAGAAAAAGTCAAACTTTCAATAGTCATTTCTCAAATAGAACTATTAAAAAAATCTCTCACATTCCCCCAAACCAGACATACAAGCCTGAGAAAATATACTTAGCTTATCTAATAATCCAATCACTAGCACAGAAAGACTAACAACTGAACACTTTTAAGACAGAGCTTGGCAAAACCAAATTTAAAAATACGTACCAACTGACACAAGGGCACCTCCTCTTCTTTTTCCAGTTCTTGAATTTAACAAAATCATTTCCTCATTTTTTTGGCACATAAAGGAAGAATGTTTGGCATGACTTGGTGGTTCAGAATCTGTCAGCTCACCATCTTCCATAAAAGCTTTGGCAATCTCAACTGCTTCTGTTTCAAAACAGTTTTCTGGATCTTTGGAGGAGTAAGTAGAACAAACTTCTTCATTTGTTTTCACAGAAACATTAGAAAAGCTTTCAGTTTCGCCAATTTCTATGTTTTTGGATAAAGCTTGTTCTTTTCCTAAAAGATGAGTGTTCTCAACAAGTGATACTTTGGTTGCTACTAGTAGGTGTTGTTTGTCTTGCTTAAACTGAGAAAGAAATGGAGATACTTTAACAGAGTGATTATTTTCTGAAGAACCATTTTCAACATTATGGTTATTTGATGATTTAAATTCATTATTGTAGGCCTTTTCCATTTTAGAGCTTACAGAGTGTTCCACAATTCTTTTTTCAGTACACGGAAGAGGAAGCATTCTTGATACATCTTGTCTAGGTGCAGGAGAATGCTGAAGAGTCTGTTCAGTTCTCATTAAATCAAATTCCTCTAACATTCCCTTAACTTTGTGTAAGGCATTTTCTGAAACTGCAACCTGTTTTCCACTTGCTGTACTAAATCCAGAAAAAGATGAATTTATGTTACACAGAAAGCTTTTCTGGGGTGACAGTACGGTTGGAGGGGCATGTACCATAGTACTTTTTTCTCTTGTGAACTGCTTTGAATGTTCTTCATTATTTTTAAGTGATACTTTGGAAAAGAGTTGGTTGGCATTATCTTCTATCTCAGAAAACACCTGTCTTGCCTTTTGTAATGAAGAGTCTGATACCTGCACAGATTTTCCACTTGCTGTGCTAAAAATTCCACAAGGATTTGTAGAAGAGAATGACTTGGGAAACTCCCCTATGCTAAATTTACACATATCTGAAGGTTCTAAATTAACATGAGGTGATATTTCAGAAACTTTCCCTGATCCAGACAATCTTTGGTTATGTTGGAAAACTTGTTCACTTTGAATGTCAACAAAATCCTTATGTGAATATATACATTCTTCATCCTCTGAATTATCCAGTGCTTCATTATGAGCTGTCACAATTTTTCTTTGGCAAATATCTGACTTAGTGTTTTGCTTAACTACATTACTGCAGTCTTCTGTAAATATCTCTTTCACTTTTCTTATTGTGTCATGTGAAACACAGATTATCTTACCACTGGCTGTACTGAATGCCGGTGGGCCTATCTCAAAACTTTTGGTTTCAGATGTGGCCAAATTAGTGGCTGTATCTTTACTTTTGTAAGGTGAAAAGTTAGTCACAAGTTTCTGTACACAAGGATCTTCATTTACAACTTGTAGATATGTGCCTGCTTCTCTTATAGGGGATAACATTTCAGAAAAACTAGTGTTTTTTTGATCTTTGACAGTATTCACAACTGACTCGATACCAGAATCAATTTTATTTTTTGAGAGATAACCTGAATCATTATATATATCACCGGAATGACAAAAATCAGAATGGCATAAATAGCTATTAGACATGCTACTTAAGTTAGCTGAATCTTGCTTTTCAGAGAAATGGATTTTGTCTTTTTCAATCATGATACTGTTTGAACTGTTTTCATACAAAGGATTTCCCCCATAATCCTTGGGGTAATTCTTTATATGTATAGTCTTGGCAGTATTTTTTTCTTGATCATCTAATTCTCCTTCCCTCAGCATTTTTTTTGCTTCTAATAGTGAAGCCTGGTTCACAGAAATTTTTTTACCATTTCCTGTGTAAAATGCTAAAGCTGAATCTCCAATGGCTGAATAAGGGGAGTGATTTGTGCAAGAACTTGTAGGGCTGTTTGTAGTCTTTTTTTCTAAGTTTTCATGCATTTTAACTTTCAAAGACATATTTGATGCTTTGAGATGTTCAGTTTGTCCATATAAATTGTCACTTAGGTTGGATAACACCACAGTCTCATTAGAAACAACCTTTTTCTCATTATCATTGAGAGAATTCTGCATTTCTTCAGATTTTGGGACAGTTGTTATCTCACATGCGAGTTTAAGCCCTTTACAGTCCTCTCTGTCCTTTAGTGTCTTTGTGTCTTGCTGAGGAAAACTGGTGATTTTACTAACATCTTGCTTTTTTTCATCAAAAATATTTCTTACTTTGTCCAAAGACTCCTTTGCAATTTTTACTTTTTTTCCACTAGCAGTATGAAAACTCAACAGGTTAGGTTCTTTGTTATTTTCTATTTTGTATTCAGGTTGTTGCTGGAGAGCCACTAATTGACTTTCAGTATCATCTGGGATACTTTCTTTCAAAATTTCATTTTTAACCATATCTATTGCCCCATGCCTTGAAATGTCCATTTTCTCATTTATGCCAGAAAGTAATTTAGAATTCAAGGAATCTGAAAAGTTATTCAATTCTTCAGTTTTTTGATCAAAGATATTTACAACTTTATTTAATGACTCTTTGGAGACCCTGATATTTTTCCCACTTGCAGTCTGAAAGGATATATCAAAAATACCACAATCTTTTATATTTTGCTCCATCTTATCTGCGGTTAACTGTTCTTTATTGGAAACATTAACATGACATGTTTCTTCAGTTCTCACAACTTCCAAACAAGTTAAATCTGACAAACTTTCTTTAAATTGTGTGCTTCCCTCCTTAATAAACTGGCTGGGTAGTTTAAGATCTATATTGTGCTGATCAGTACTTAACAAGTCACTTTCATCTTTATGAACAGAAACTGTATCCTTTTTACTTGAATCACTGTGATCAGATTCTTCTAATTTACAAGTATTTCTGTCATTAGTACACCTGTTATCTTCATTTTCTGTATTTTTCATGTAATTTTCAGTATTTTTTTCAACCAAAATGTGAGTAGTCATTTCAATATTATTTTGCAACGTAAGCTGGCATTTATTATTTTTCTTGTTTAAATTTTTCTTGTTACGATTTTCTGTATTAAACATTGAAACTACAGAATCATGATATTTACTTGAAGAGAAACTTCTAGGATCTACTTCTGCATAAGTCTCCTCACTGATATTCTCAATGTCACTAAACAGTTTCACAGCTTTTTGCAGAGCTTCACTAGAAATACTCAGTTTTGTGCCATGAGCAGAATAAAAGCCTCTAAACTCTTCATTTCCATCTGTTAAGTAACTAGAAGCATTTTTGTTACAGTTATTTTTTAACAAACAAGCAGACTTTTGCTTAACTCCAACTTCACCTTCAAATTTCTTGCTGCTCTCTACCTTACCAACAGATGAGGAGTCAACTGTGAGATGAACATCAGTATCTGTCCATTCCTCAGAAGTGGGCTTTAGGACAGTTTGTTTTGCAGGCACTTCAAATGTATTATTCTGTATTATGTGGCTTGGCTTTCTGAACTGTGTAAATTCAAACTGACTTCCTGATTCTTCTAATATAGTAGAAAGTTCTGTAATTTCTGCCTTTTGGCTAGGTGTTAAATTAGGGTTGGAATTAAAATCTCGCTTTAAAGGCAACATCTGAGAGGCTGTGTGATTATTTTCAAAATCAGAAAGAAATGCACTACTGTCCACATCTGCAGACTCAGGATTAACTGAGTGTGAATCAAATACACGAGGTTTGCTTGGTTTCTTCTGATTATCAAATGATAAGGTATTTACAATTTCAATACTAGCTAAACTAGCAGGATACTGTTCTTCAATATCTTTGAAGAGCATTTTGCTTTTCTTAATGTTATGTTCAGAGGGTTTTATTTCTTTATTGGAAGCTGTTCTGAAGCTACCTCCAACACTATGATATGAAACTGGATCTAAGAGTGCTGCCCATTTGTCCATAAAATCACTATTTCTGTTTGATTTCATGGTGAAGGAGGTGTCTAATTTTAAATCTTGACCTGGAGTTATTTTTAGCTGCTGCTTTACTCTATTTCTGTTCTCCTCTGTAAGATCATGAACTATACTTGATGAGTTAATGCCTTCTGAAATCAACACTTGGGCTGCTTGTTTATCACCCATGTCTGTATCTACTACCATGGTGGAGTTCTTAGAAATGATTTCTTTTACACAACTCAGGTCTGCTTCATGAAGTTCCTTGGTATTTCCTAAAACAGGACTGTTCCTTTCACTTGTTATTTGAAAGACAAAATTATTCTCATTATCTGGGAAAAGTTCTTCAGAGTTTGTTATTTCTGAAATTAAAGGAGTTTTTTCTTGACCCTTTTGGATTACTGTTACATTTGTATTTTGGCTGAATTGAAGTTTAATTGAAGGTGATACTACTGTTACATATTTTTCAGATAACAGCTCAGGTTTTTTAGAATTTTCATTTGGAAAACATGTCTCTGGACATTTTTCCATGAGTGATTTTCGTGATTCAATGCAATCTTCACAATTCTTACATTTCGGTTTCTCTGGCATTTTGTATGATTCTTTTCCTCTAGAAATCACACCTGGATCCTTGGAACTAGGAGTTAACAAAAGCGTGCTGGTATTATCATCATCTAAAAGGCTTTTCTGTGATGGAAAGTGAATACCACTACATTCCACTTCTAAATGCTGTACTACAGAGTGACATGCCACAACCGAGACCTTTTCTCCTATCTCTGAAACTTTTTGGCCTTCTGCATTACCTTCACACTGTCTTTCCTGTGGGCATGACAGAAAATCAGTTTCTGGGACTATAAATGACTGCAGTTTTTCTTTATGAACTTCTGCTTCTTTATAATTAAGATTCTGAGATTTTAATGTATTAAAGTAACTATTTTGATTATTGGAACATTTCCTCAGAATTGTACCAGAAGAGGTGGTTAAAGACAAAGTTGATTCTTCAGCATCATTCTGCAAATAATTTCTTTTGACAGAAGAATGCAATAAACCTGAATGTAAGAACACAAAGTGACAAGGTAAAATTAAAGTACTAACAATCACACTCACTAAATATTTTTTACTAAGTTAATAAGGTAGTATTTAAATCAATAATTACACAAAAGCAAAACATGGGAATGTCAGATTTAAAGCAAAATTTTAAATAGTATTTTGAAGTAATTACATCTTCTCGCTAATGATAAATAGGGCCTAGGTATTGTTTTTAATAATATGTAACAACTCAATCAAGATGAGTATCTAGTTCAAGGAAACAGCTAGCTACCATAAATTTTAAATTTTTCAAAATAATCTAATTTTTTCTGAAAAATGGGAAAAAATTCATTGTTAATTCTGAGGTAGTAGGAGGTATAAAAGGCAGAGGAATTAGAAAAGAAACCATATCCTTGTTTTGTAACCAAAAAAAATGAAAAATTTTAAAAAACGGGGTCTATACAAGAAGGCCCCAAAAGACATCCTAATCTCAACTATAAATATAAATTAGTTAAATTGTTCTGTTTAATTCATTTTCCTTGAATTCCTATTAGTAAGTGAAAGTGCTTAAACTCATTTAATCAGTGACTACTACTATATACTAACTACTTTGTTGGCTTTAACACTGATACAAATAGCATCAAACATTTTTTATGGAAATTTACCCAAACCTTAAATGGTTCTTCTGTACTTCAATACCACCAACCCTACTGACTGAGCCAATACCACCCATTAACATTTTCTCATAAGGAAATAAAAATCACTACGTTGCCTAGGCTGGTCTCAAGCATTCCTATTGCCTCAGCCTCTCAAGTAGCTGGGAGTACAGATGCATGCCCTGATTCACACTTTAAAATCACTTCTTTAACATAAAGTTTAGTCACTGTTAAGTGAACTGTTGCTAAAGCAAGAGTTTCACTGTGTACACTTTGGAGACCCAGAGATACAGCAATAATCTGAAGCAATCTTTAAATATTTAAGTCTATGTAATAACAGTAAAACTCATTATTTTAGAACTATGTTAAATTCAGGAAGCAATTAGCTTTTTCTCTAGCTTTGGTATGCTTTAGAGAAAATAAGAGTCAAGTGGTACCACATTTTTACAGAATTGTCCAATTTGCATATAATAAACACTTTAAAAATTAAATCAGTGATTAAGTAACCAGGTTTCTCAATGTTTATGAATCCAAAGCTATCTCAAAAGTGATAGAATGGGTTATAACAGTGATGCCTATTGTCCCAGCTACTTGTGAAGCTGAGGCAGGACTGTTTGAGCCCATGAGTTCAAGACCATCCTGAGTAACAAAGTGACATGCTGTCACAAAAAAGAAAAGAAAAATCATGGTGGTGTTATATATATAGTGCAAACTCATCAAACAGGTTTGAATGAAATGATCCTAAAGACTGGTAATCAAAAACCTTCAACAATAATATAGATAGATACTGCCTGGGATTGCATATAAGCTAGAGATCTAAAAGAACTACAGAAGGAAACAGGCAGTATGTTTAAAAGAAAAAAAAAGATCAATGAAATTTACATAGCTTATGTATTCAACAGAACTTAACACCATCCATAAAACCATATGCACTATTTGAAAAATAAAAAAATACAGGTACCTGAATCAGCATTTGTAAATGTAAGTGGTGCTTCAAAAGCATTTGCTTCAAACTGGGCTGCAGAATAAGTTAGCTCTGATTTCTGGTCTTTCTGAATTTCTTTTCCTTGATAAGATGTTTCATCATTTATAACATAAATAAACTTTTTTGTTTTCTTTTTCAAACTGGATATTAAACCTGAATGTTTAGAAGCATGTGTGAGAGTGGCTGGCCAGCTTCCATTATCAACAGAACTTGGACATAAAGAATCCTCCATCTGTGAGCAAAGTATTTTCAATCTACTTTCAGAGGTGTCTGTGTCTTCTTTAAAGTTTTGATATGTTATATTATCTGAGAAAACTCTACTGAAAGTCTCTTTAGAAGGTTCTCTTGTCCTGAATATAGATTTTTTGATTCCCTGAAATGGAGAAACTACTGGAGAAATTTCAGATGATGCCTGTGTTACTGCAAGAATGAAGTCTTCAGGAGATTCAAGATGCTGCCCCTCAACTCTCTTATCTATCAGTGTCTTCTCATTTAATATCTTTTCTGAATTTGGCAGACTAGAAATATGTGGCAAAGAATTTTCTGAAATAATACAATTGGTACATTCTTTCCTGGTGTCTATTAAGTCTTCTGAATTATTGTGGTCACAAGAAATATGCAATAGATGCATTCTCTCCATCTGGGTTCCATTTAGACCTGAAAGGATTAGCTGAGACCATTCGCAGCCTGAAGATGGTACAACTTCCTTAGAGATTTTGTCACTTTCAGTGCCAATTGGCTTCAGATTTGTTATATTTGACTCTACAGGACCACTATCACTTGGTTCTATTATAGATGCAAATGATTGTTTATTTTTTTTCATTTGGTTTTTAGCTCCTTCATTGAATTCATCAGTTCTTGTTTCATTGAATATTTTTTTCCTGGTCTTGCCCATTCTTATTCTTTGTAGATTTCCTGTTTTATACTTAGAAGAATGTAATGAAAAACTATCTTCTTCAGAAATATCTGCAACTATTTCATGTACTTGATCTTCTAGTGCACTTGGGATTGACTTTCCAACATGTTTTTTGCAGCTATTTTCTTTACCAAATGAATTCTCTAACATTTTCCCCAATCCTGTTAAAATTTAAAACAGAAACATGTAAATATATTTTATAATACAACCATATAATTTATATAATTATCACAAACTTTCTTAGGAATAATATCTGCTAAGTAATATATAAGTCAGTAAATGGCTATTCTCAGTGCTAGGGTCTTTTTGTTGTTGTTGTTGTTTTTCTTGCAAATTAGCCTTCCCATATTCTTCTGGCAGAATCTAATGCCAATGTACCCAAAGCCCTTTATTCAGGTCAATCTCTAATGATCTTTCTTTATCAGCTCTATGCAATTAAAGCTCACCTTTAAAATTTTACTAGTCAATCTAATATTCTAAGAAATATCAAGCCAGATGTTACAAGTCAATTTTGGTGTACTACAACAATTGAAAGATTTGATTTTATTACACATACATACACACTTATATACATAATACTACATATAGATATCCAATTGTACAAATTTTTACATTCTAAGAAAAATGCAATATTCCAGTGACCTGAATATGTAATTTATGATAGATCTGCAACTATGTTTACTTTTTAATTAGAAAAAAATTAGTCCATTTTGATAATTATAGATCTTATTTCTTTTCTCTGAAAATTTTGAGTAATAGGCTTTGTTTCTGTTACAACACACTGAATAGTACCATCTTTGCAAGATGCTTAAGTACTGTCATCTAAATTCAGTTAGTTTCTACCTTCATTATCTTGACTTCAGTAGTCAAGAAAGGAAAAGCAATGTTTTCTTTTTAAAAGGAGAAATGATGTCAATTAAAAATAAATTCAACTAAACAGAAAGATTTACCATGACTGTTAGTTTCTCTTTGATTTTTGTTTTCATTGTCCGTCACAGAAGGGCTAAATCTATCATTTTTCATCAGACTTTCATCATGGGTAGAAAAACAGTTTTTCAAAATCTGTAAAAAAGAGTTTTAAAAATTCACTAGTATAAATACTTTCCATGCAACATGGAGTTCTTCAGGAAGTCAAAGAAATTACATGTAGAATCAGATTTAGAGACTTTCTCAAATGCTTAGGCAAATTATAAATTAGGAATAAAAAATGCAGGGCAAATAATTTATAAAGGCATTCTGAAATTATTAGTAATTTCAATAGTATAATTAATTTGACATTTACTTACAGTAGTAGTATCATTAGGAAATACAGTTTCAGATGCTTCCTCATCTTTGACTGTAGTCAGAAACCAAAAAAAGAAAAACCATACATTATTTAATTAAATGACACATATGAAACAAAATTGACCCAAATGTAATAATTAGAAATTAATTCACAACAAACAGTGAATTAGTCATCCTCAGTTCTTCAGTATCACTCACAAGGTGATAAGAAAATACGGTCAGCCGGGTGCGGTGGCACAAGCCTGTAATCCCAGCGACTCGGGAGCCTAAGGCAGGAGGATCACGAGTTCAAAGCAGCCTCAGCAACTTAGCGAGGCCCTAAGCAACTCAGTGAAACCCTGTCTCTAAATAAAACACAAAATAGGGCTCGGGATGTGGCTCAGTGGCCGAGTGCCCCTGAGTTCAGTCCACAGTTCCAAAAAAAAACAAAAAGGGAAAAAAAAAAGAAAATATGGTTTGGCGATCCTGACTTTATGTTAAATCACTATCCCACAGTAACTTAGAAAATCAGATGAAGCTGTAAGGTCATGACATAAAAACTAAAGCTTAGAGACTTCATCATTATTTAGCCAATAATGCAGCCTAAAGGCATACTGCATGCTAAACACTTATTCAATTTTTAAATGCTTTTTACCTTAATTACTTCATGTAAGCAACAAAAGTCAAATCACTTCCAGCTAATAAGGAATCTATATGGAATGTTTATTTTGCAAGAACAAACAAAATATTCCTGGTTTTGTAACAAACTTACGACTTGAGTACAACCCACAGTAATGTGTTAAATATATGTGTGTATATATGTTTATTTATAAATGTTTGCTATGTATACATATATATGTAAATCGAGTGTGTGTGCACATATACGAACATGTAAATAAAAGTTTTATAAAACAAATTTACCATTTTTAAGGAAGTCAGATAAAATATAAGACATCTCATTAAATTTGGATTTTAGAATAAAGAATGAGTAATTTTTATTAGTAGTATGTCCCAAGAAGTAATAATGCTAAAAATTATTCAATGTTTACCTAAAATTTAATTGGATACACTGTATTTTTCACTTGCTAAATTGGCAACTGTAACTATGTGCGATACACTCTTCTTTTCTTTTCTATTTTGCCAGTGTTCTAGGAACTGAACCTAGGGTCGCTCTATCACTGAGCTACATCCCCATCCCTCTTTGTTTATTTTGAGACAGGGTCTTGCTAAGTTTCCTAGGCTAGCCTTGAATCTGCAATCCTGCCTCAGCCTTCCAATTCTCCCAAGGGATTACAGCCATGTGTCACCATGCCTGGCATACTCTGATTTTTCTAGTCTTTTTGTTGCACTTAAAAAAAAAAAAAAAAAGAAAAAAAGTGAATGACTCAGAAAATTAATTTCACAACTACTAATGGGTCATGCTTTGCAATATAATAGACAATGATTCAGCCCAATGTCTTCTTAAAAAAGAAAATGTTGTTGATAAGTATTTGTTTTTCTCCAGTATTAATCTTTCATGCCCTGCCTATAAAGTGAGATGTATCTATTTAGATGAGCTTCCAAACACAGTAACTGTGAACATTGTATTTAATCACATTTATGCACATTTCTTTAAACTTCTATTTATTTAAACATAAAATTTAAAAAATATTCATAGCTTCTCAAGTATTAAGTTGCTACTCGCCAAATCTTGGCTACGTGGAGATATTAAGTTGCTTAGTAATAGGAAATATTTCTAGATCTGGTAAATTAAAGACATTATTAATTTATTCACTAACCCATTTATTCAAGAGTTAAATGTCTAAAGAGTACTAATATCATATTCAAAATACACTCATTTGCTTAAAGATTTCTTGAGTACCGACTACTTGCCAAGAAAACTATGGTGAGCATACACACAACTTAGCTAAGTCCAAAGGATGGATAAATAAAACATTTCAGGTAATCACATAGACGTACAACTGTGAAATTTAAGGCTTCAATTTAGTACCACTGTCAATATAGATCTGAAAAACAGATTTATGTAGAGGGAGCAAAGTTTATTTAGTGCTGTTTTAATATCTAAAGTATCAAAATTATTTGTTATAAAATACAAAACTGGGCTGGGGATGTGGTTCAGTGGTAGAGTGCCCCTGGGTTCAAAACCCAATACCAAAAAAAAAAAAAAAGAATCACAATTAACAAAATACTAGCTCTAAAATGCTTGTATGTATAGGTAAATGAGTATTTATGAAATATTATACCTTAATACAGGGCTAAAAAAATAATGCTTGACTCTTACAGAATACCACTTGTAATTTATTCCACTTTACAACTAACTAAAATAAAAATATTCTGAATTACCAACACACTTATCAAAGAAAATATCATCTACTATTTTCTTTTTATGCTGTCCTCTTAACAGAAGCATTAGAGGTGACATCATTCTCATCTACCTTTTCTTTTATATATATACACATTTGCTAGTATTACCTATGAGCACAGTAGAACTAAGGGTTGGTGGTGTAGCTAAAGAACTTGACCAAGACATATCAGGATCCACCTCAGCTCCTAGACTTTCAGAAATATGTTTTGGTGTCTGACCCTAGAAAGAAATACAATAGTTTATTTCATGGAAACATGCTGGTGATTAAGAATATATTTTCATTCATACTTTTAAAAAAATTTATCATTTACTAAACACCTATCTGAGGCAATATGTAAAAATCTGTAAATTTCAGGACAAAGGTCTGATGCTACTGTCAAATTCTCAAATAATACACCATAAGTAAACCAAACAGACTTTTTACCTTTACAAGCTTTGGTGTATGAAATAAACTTCCACATACCACTGGAAGTAAAAAAAAAAGAGAAATTTATCACATTTTACTTTTGTTAACATTTCCATGATTTTAAATATAAAAAGCCTTGTTTTTAATCATACCTGGCCTTTCTCTTTGTGGTGTAACACGGGTACATCGTAGAGCAAGAGGACTGAAAATAAAACACATTCCCTCAGATAATTAAAAAAAATGGCAAAGAGACAAAATACTAACTAATCTTGTTTTCTTTTGTAAAAAGACTCTCAGTCGTATCAATTGCTAGAATTATAGTACTTTTTAATATTTTATGCTACTTTTTAAGAAGTAAATTCTCTTAGGAAGAAATAAGTAACCACTAAGTGAGACTTACAATGCCCATTAAAGTGATGTATAAACTACTCATAAATTTCAGCTCCTAGGAATTGTGTATTTTGAATTTAAAAATTACGTTAAATAAGTCCATAATAGCATCACATTCCCTGCCAAAGATTTGAAGTACAGAAATAATTTAAGTGGGTGTTTCAAGGACTTACTGCCTTTTATCATTAATATTTTTGTTAGAAAGTCACAGAATGTACAGAAAACTAGCCAATTCATTACAAGGAAAACAAAATAAATGTTTTTAATGTAAAAAGTATTTAGCTAAAGGAAACAAACTAAAAGATGATTTACAGAAATTCCTCAGTCAAAATATAGGATAAAAATTAGGTTTATTTCCATGAAACAATTAGGTAGGAAAATGTTTCCTGTAAATATTTAAAGATAGCAACTTCATCATACCTTTCACTAAGACAAGAATTTAGAGGTGGACTGGTAACATCATTTTCTTGGTTCACTTTAGCTTTCATTATGCGACGACTTTTATGTTCACTATTGGTAATATCCTTTCCTAAAACAGTACAATAATATGGTGAGGTTATATTTTGAATTTTCATATTCTGGAAGTACTAAAACCAAAAAGTCTCATCCATACTGAGAAGGACAATGCAGAAGGAGCGGATTTCCTTGCAAGAAGGTATGTCTCAAGGAATGTGTTCCCCATTCAATAATCATATTAAACATATAATATGCATAAGATCCTTTGGGTGATCCAATTAAGGACATACCTTTAACCTTACAGAGTTCATAACCTAGAGACATTTTTAAAAATGTACGCAAGTGGAACACAAAGTGGAAAGTGGAATGTTCTACCATTTAGTTTCCACAATACTAAAGTATCATGGAGGACAAAGTTAAGGAAAAGGACCTTAACTGAAAATCTACCAAGGTATCAAATCTGACCACATCACGCTTTACTGAAGCGATCTGAAATCAAGTTCAAATTCTGTACAAATACTCTGTAGTAATAAGAACTTTCATGATTTGTTTTTGTTTTGTAGTTTTTGGTGCTGGGGATTGAATCCAGGGCTCTGCACATGTTAAAGATGCACTCTACTACTTAGCTATACTCCAGTTCAATTTACTTATTTTTTAAAATGCCATTCTTTCACACTCTAACTTTTTTGTTGTATCCAACTATTTGAATTCTTAAATATTTCTCTTTCACTTTTTTCCTTTTAACCTGGAATATCCTTTCAAGCTTCAATTTAGAAACTACCTCTTCTAGAAAATTTCTGTGGTCTCTAAGGTGAGATTAAGTGCCTGCCCTCTTATATGTTCACCAAAGGGTTTGGCATACACTATTCTTATTTCCTTCATTATGCCATGGGCTCCTTGCAATAGACATTATCACCACATCCCTAGCAACTACAATTATGTAATACCTGATATGTCATGGGCACTGAAGAAATACTGGCTCTGTGAATGAACTAGAGCTTTACAGAGAAAGTGAGCTGTAGGTAGCAAAAAAAAATATTTTTATTCTTGATGAACACATCTACTTTCTAAGACAATAATATTCCAACAGGGTTTCTAAGGCTGTAGGTTGTTCTATCAATATCAAATCAATTCAGTTTCTCAATATGATGTATTATTTTCTTATAATGTACTAAAGCACATTATTTTCCACTATCCAGAGCACGAAGTACACCTATGATTCTATCATACTAGCTGTTAGTGACTACAAATTTGGCACCCAAGGCACCTATGCTCTTAAAAAGAGTTCCTTTAAGTGATCTTATAATCTCTAATTTAAAGAACCTTTGGAAAAATAAACTGTATATTATTAAAATTAAGATCAAATTAATTCATAGCTATTTGTACCAGCAAATACTATTTGCAGCAGCAAAATGTCTCATTATATTCTCATTTCTCAAGTAACATGGAATAGATATAATCACTAGTAAACCAAAAGTACACATCACTTAAAAACTCCACTTTGACAAAATGTCCAACCTTCCTCCTTTAATGAGACTATTAATTAAAGATATTAAAAGTAGACATACCAAGTTTTTGAAATTGATTTTAAAATTTGAACCAAAAGAAATATCACTACACATCTCCTAGCATGGATAAAATTCAAAACATTGACAACACCAAGTGCTAATGAGGATGCAAAATGGCATAAATACTTTGGAAGACAGCTTGCAGTTAGTTTCTTACAAAAATAAACATACTGTTACCAGCAACCACACTTTTTGGTACGAATCCAAATGAGTTGAAAACTTTTGTCCACATAAAAATCTGTTCATGAATGTTTATAGCAATTTTTTTTATAATTGCTAAAGTCTGGAACCAAGATATCCTTCAATAGGTGAATGAATAAACAAACTGCACATTTAAACACTGGAATGTTATTCAGCATTAAAAAGAAATGGAGCATGCCCATAACTCAGCAATTTAGGAGGCTGAGGCAGAAGGATCACAAGTTCAAAGACAGCTTTAGCAACATAGCAAGGCCCTTAGCAACTTAGTGAGACCCTGTCTCAAAAAAAAAAAAAAACCAAAAACCATAAAAAGAATGGAAAACCTTAAATGAATACTGCTAAGGATAGAAGACTGTATGAAAAGGGCATATTCTACGATTCCAACTACAGTAGTCTCTCAGTATCTGTAGGGAATTAGTTGCAGTATCTTCTACATATAACAATATCTAAGGAAGCTCCATCCCTGGTATAAAATAGCATGATATTTGCATATAATCTATGCACATCCTCCTATATACTTTAAATCATCTATAGATGACCTTTTTTTTTTTTTTTGGTAGTACTAGGGGTTGAACACAAGGGCACTCCTCAGTCCTTTTTATTTTTGACACCAGGTCTTGCTAAATTGCTGAAACTGGCTTCAAATTTGCAACCCACTTGCCTCTGCCTCCCAAATTAACTGGGATTACAGGCATAAGCCACTGCACCCAGCAATAGATGTCTCATAATTCCTAATTCCATGTAAACACTATGTAGGCAGTTGTAATACAGCATTGTTTAGGGAATAAGGACAAGAAAAATAATTTGCATGTGTTCAATTTTAAAATAAATATTTTCAATCCATGGTTGACTGATCTGTACAGGCAGAACTGGTGGATACAGAAAGGTGACTATACACAACATCTGGGAGTGAAAATTACAGACAGTAAAAACATCAGTGGTTGCCAGCGGTTTGGAAGGAGGAAGGGGTGAACAAGAGGAACACAGGGAATTTTAGGGCTGTGTATTCTGTATGATGCTGTAATAGTGGATAGATGACATTATATATACATGTCAAAATTCATATGTTTTATATATAAATACATATGTGTGTGTGTGTGTGTGTGTGTGTGTGTATACACAAAAATCCACAGCACTACTGGGCATGGTGACCCATGCCTGTAATCCCAGCAGCTCGGGAGGCTGAGGCAGGAGGATTGTGAGTTTAAAGTCAGCCTCCACAAAAGCAAGGCATTAAGCAACTCAGTGAGACCCTGACTCTAAATTTTAAAAAAATACAAAATAGGGCTGGGGATGTGGCTCAGTGGCTGAGTGCTCCTGCGTTCAATTCCTCATACTCCCTCCCTCCAAAAAAATCCAAAGCACTGCACAACATAAAGGGTAAAACCTAATGTTAATGCTTTGATTAATAATAATGTATCAATCTTGGTTCAGCAAATGAAAAGAAACACAGCTCTAAAAAAACTTAAAAAAATATGAACCAGGTGAAAACAAGTTCATACCCAAATAAAGATTTCCCAAATAATTTGAGAATCTCATAAGCTGAAGAATGGCAGGATAAACTCATGTTTTTATGCAAAAGAAAGGGCTGCTGACAAGCAGAAATAGCACACTTCCTCAGGGAACTTTAGGGATAATTATTTTTTTAAAGAAGCAGGTTTTTGTACGTTGTAAGTTTTCAATTCATTTGGGTTCATACCAGAGACTGTGGTGGCTGGTAACAGTATGTTTATTTTTGTAAGAAACTGCAAACTGTCTTCCAAAGTGTTTATACCATTTTGCATTTCCGTCGGCAGTGAGTAAATGTTCTTGTTACTCACATCCTCATCAGCACCTGGTGCTGGATTTTAGCCATTCTAGGAGATGGGTAGTGGCATGTCATGATTGATTTAACCGAACAAAGTTAAAAAACACAGCTTATATCTACTGCTCTTAGATTTCAAATCTAAATTTAAAGTAAGTTTTAAAAGCAAAAGGTTTCAAAAGACTAGTCAGCAGAATTATTTATGCATCATAACCTTTAAAAAGTTAACTCCTAGCTGGGCTCAGTGCTGCATATCTGTAATCCCATAAAGCTAGGATGCTGAGGCAGGACTGCAAACTCAAGCCAGCCTCAGCAACTTAGACTCTGTCTCAAAAAAGAAAAGAAAAAAGCTGGGACGTAGTTCAATGCTAGAGTGCCCTGAGTTCAACCTCCAGTGACTACCCCTCTCCCAAGTTAACCTCTCTGTAGTGGGTTCGCAGTGATCTTATTAATTCATTCTTATCCATCTGAAGTTCTAGACAGACCAATTCTAGCAGATTACAATTAGAAAATTAACCACTGATTCATGGACTCAACAAAAACTTTTATGGAGCATATTAGACAGATGGCTGCTCATTTAGCACTCTGTACATGCTTTTACTATGTACAGCATGTACATAGTAAAATACAGTGTGAGATATGAAAACATATCTCACACTGTATTTGTATTGATTGACTACCTGGAAGTCAAAGGACATATCTATCATGTTTGTATTATTAATGCTGAGCAAGCTGCCAGGCACAAGTGAGCACTGTATTTGTTGAATGGATAATTCCCTTTTCACTGTCCTATATTTCATCTACTAAATATTCCCTAGAGCTCTATCCTGGCCCTCATTATAATTAATACTTTCTCACTATATATGATGACTTTATCACTTTCCAAATAGCTCATTTTGACAACTTTCTTCTCTTTCCCTAGTTCCAGCCTTGCATTTCCAAAAACCTGCATTCATCTCCACCTTATTATCCCACTATTGTCTCCAACTCTACTTCAAAATTCAATTTCATCCTTTCAACCTTTTCCTTTCCAAGTCTACTTTTCCTCCAATTTCTAATTGCTATCATTTCTACGAATGTCACCACTACAATCCCAGTTTCTTAGTCATGCTCTACCCTGTCATTGGTTCCTTTTTGACTTCTCCTATCTAGGTGGCTGTAGAGTCCTACAGTTTCTATCTTCTGTATCTACTTTCATAGCTACTAAAGTAGCCTCCCCTTTTCTTTGGGGGTTACATTCCAAGACCTCCAGTGGATAGTATCAAGCCCTATATATACTTTGTGTTTTCCTACATGTATATTTCTAAGATAAAGTTTAATGTATAAGTTAGGTACAGTAAGAGATTAAGAACCTAATAATAAAATGGAACAATTATGACAATCTACCGTGAGGAAAGTTATATGAATGTGGTCTCTCCCCCTCAAAATATCTTATTGTACTGTACTCATCCCTGAGATGATATGAGATGATACAATGCCTATGTGGTGATGAAATGTCATAGGCACTATAATGTATCACTAGGCTACTATGAAGGGTTACTTAAAAATAAGCATTAATAGAGCACAACAGTTGATCAGATAACTGAGACAGCTACCAAGTAACTAAGAGAGCAACTTAAACAGTGCAGATACACTGAACAAAGAGAGGATTCATGTCCTGGAAAGTGAAATGCAAAATTTCATCTCGTTGCTTAGAATGGTACACAATTTAAAACTTATAAATTGTTTATTTCTGTAATTTTCCATTTAATATTTTCCGACTGGAGTTGAAATTGGGTAACTGAAACTGAGGAAAGTGAAACCATGACTATGAGGGGATTATTAAACTAATTCAGCATTAATATCCATCATCTGAACCATTATACGTCTCCTAACTAATCTTCCAACTTTCCGTCTCCTCTTTCCATAACAGCACCCCAGGTAGCTTAAAAGATTGAGATTCTAATTCAAAAGGTTCAGAGTAGGCTGCATACGGTGGCACATGTCTGTAATCCCAGTGACTTGGGAGGCTAAGGAGGAGGATTGCAAGTTCAAGGCCAGCCTCAGCAACTTAGTGAGACTTTATCTCAACATGTGAAATAAAAAGGGCTGGGGATGCAGCTCAGTGGTAAAGTGCCCCTGGGTCCAATCCTCAGTAACAACAACAACAACAACAACAACAACAACAAACTCCAGAAGATTCTAATGGTCAAGCCATCACATTTTGGAAAAAAATCTGCTGCCAGATTATTTGGGTTTCTACAGCAAAATTAATATTCATTCTACAAATATGAAGTAACTACTATGTATATCACTTGGAAACCAATGGCATAAGAAAATCTTTGCCTATTACCTATATGCCCTTTATATATGTACTTTCTAGATCATGAATTTCTCTTTCAAAGTACACATCATACTATAATTGTTGATGTATGTCTCTCACTAGAGACCCAGTGAGGGCAAATAGGGAATATTTCTCAAAAGCAGAGATAAATAAGCTAAGATGTGAAAAATAAATGTGGAAATTAGCTAGAGAAAAAGTAAGAAGTTGCAGGCAGAGGTAACATTATATAAAAAGAACCAGAGTCTAACTTTTCCCAATCTTACTTGTTTTCTTTCTTCTCAATTTTCACTGTGCTTTTTTATATTTCTCTTTCAGCATATACTGCATTCAACCTTATACCATACTTTATCTGTGCACTATTTATTCTTACTGTTATAAAGTAATATTCCAAAGAAAGGGAAAGTGAATTACTTATGTCACATAGGTAACAAATGAGTGAATGTATCACCATATTACATATTGCTTGGAAATGTGGCATCAAGGCTGGGTAGACTGCACCCAAAATAAAATATATTTATACTAAATTGGTAAAGATAATTTTCTTTGTCCCGGTATAGTATGCAGAAATAGTTTAGTTTCATTAACATCAAACCACATACATGAAAGACATAATTCAGCAAAGCTCAGTTGTCAAGATGTATTAATCAAAGGAGGGAAGAAAGGAAACATTAGCTACCTAAGTTATTTCACTTACTCTAAACCTATCAGGTATTATATTCATTATTTCAATTTTTCAGGAAAGTGTGGCCAGAGAGATTAATGTGTACAACACAACACAGTTAATGACAGACCAGAGATTTTTAACAGTTTTGCCTGAATTCCTAGCTCATTTCTTCCCAGTCTACATATTACTTACCCAAATCTGATCTATATTTACCTAATTCTTGTAAAGGAGACTGGTATAGTGACAGAGTTTGACCTTGATCTTTGAATATTATTGGAGTTGAAGCCAACTGATGATAAGAGGGTTTCCTCTGTGGTGTTTTAAATAAGTTTGGTTCATAACTGTGGGTTTTATATTCTGATTCTTCTGCAGGTTCAGAATTATAGAGTGGAGCTTCTGCAGAAAGTTCTTCAAACCAATTAAGGCTTATTGGTCCTAAATCTTTAAAAAAAATAAAAGTTCTTAGTTTTAATCAATGACACAGAAAAACTCATGGATCAGTAAAGTTACAATAAACAAAAGGACATTTGAAATTCTGACTATAGATTACCCTTACATTTTGTATTTCACAGTAACTAAACAAAATCATTAATCATTCTCTTATGAGTCTGCATAAAGTATGAGTTCACGCAAATCCAAAGCTAGCACTTAACCATGTTAACTTTTTATTTTTATCCATTTAATTTTTATTTATTTTCTACCTTACTATTCGCAATTCAGAATAAAAAAATCATTAATAGTAAGAATGCATTCCAAAAGAAAAAATTCAAGTAAGTATGACTACATAAGTGTATGTGGTAAATCAATGGGTAGAAGAAACACAAAGGCTTTCAAAATGGGAAAAAATATTCTCTTACAGAGAAATGACATTTCTATTATCATCTATCCATCCTATGCAGTAGCAGTTCTCATGGTGCAGGAGGTTCAATTGGTCAAAACTAGTTTCATAACAATATTAGGCATCATTTGCCTTTTTCATGATGTTGACATCTGCTGACATCTGATTTGAGTCAGTAGCACCAAACTTGGACTAGCAGTCATTGTATTTCTTACTACCATAAAGAATATTAAAAAAAAAAAAAGCCATTTTAATGTAATCTTCTATAAGGCACCAAACTGTACTAGTAGTCATTATTTTACTTCCATAAGGATTTTTAAAAAAAGGCATTTTAACTTAAGATTATCCTGATGAAAACAGTAAAAATAAATTTTATTAAAGCATAATCCTTTAGCATATCTTTTTAATATTCTTTGAGAAAAGAGGAACATGTATTAAGCACTTCTGCATACTGAAGTCCAACAGTTGTTTAAAAAAGCACTTGGGATGAGTCGTGAGTTGTTGAGAATTCTTTTCATGAAATATCATTTTTACTTGAAAGAATGACTCACAAAAAAGTTACTTGAACTTGAATAGTTTGGCAGATATTTTCTCAAAAATGAAGTGAGTTTTTCATTTCAAGGAAAATAAGAGTTTATTGCCAATGATAAAATATGAGTTTTCAAATGAAAAATCAGAATTTCTAGTGGCTCAGTGGCTGATTTCTTCCCAATGTTAAAAGTTTTCTGATAAGGCCAATGGTTGATATTAACAAATGTGATTTTTACCATATTGTTTAATGCAATGTATCACAATCTAATTCAAAATACCAAGATCTTCCAAGTAACAATGGCAATGATGTTAAAACATGGAAAGATCTACAGAAATATTTTTTTTAACTCTCTGGAAGATCCATTAAAAATACAAGGCAAATAAAGAAATACCCACAAGTAACTGAAGACTACTAAAATTCCCCTTCTCCCAAATACCTAGCTATTTGAGGCTGAATTTTATTCATTTACTTCTACAAAAACAATAGACTGCAACAGATTAAATGCAGAAATAAATACAAGAACCCAGCTATCTTCTATTAAGCCAAACATGAAAGTGAACTACAAAATTGTAAAACAATCCATTTTTTTTTTTTAAATCTTGTTTTGGAAAATAGATTTTTCACAAAAATGTTATTTAAGATAATCTGCAATGGGCATATTTTTGCTCTTAAATGAATTAATTCTTAAACCATTAGTTTTAACTTCTAATATTGTAAGGTCTTTGGGGATCCTTGATCATTCAAAGTTGCTTAAGAAGTATTGAAACCAAAAAATATTTGACAATCTGTCATCAAGTGGCATTATCAGCACTTGTGATCCTTTAGTAGTATTTTAAAAACAATTCTTCCTATTGCTGCCAAGGGACCAGACTCCCCATTATCTACAAAGGGCTCTATATTTACTATCTGGCTAACCAGTGAACAATTATGTCCTTAACTAGATATGACTCCATAAGGTTCAGTTTACAGTGTAAAACAAAGAACTGGATTCTTTTTAGAAAGCATTCATCTTTATTAATTTTTCTGAACACACTTTGAGTGTAGTTTATAAAGTTTTATAAAACCTATCAATACCTGTTTTGTTGCATCTTGTCTCAAAAATTTCAAAAAAAGTTGGCCTCTCTTTGGATCCAATAGGCATTTTCCTCTACAATATTTCTCCAATGCTTGATAAATAAATCTGCAAAACAGAAGACCAAAATACACTGAGAAGGGATACATTCTTTGCTAAGTGACTGAGATAAAATCAGAAGGGTCAATAGGTTTGTCTAAAGTTACCTCTACCTCAGTCCAATTAAAAACTTACCGTGGGGACGGGAAAATTCTCTAATTGTACTCTCCAATCCATGTACCACTAGCCACATTAAGCACTTGAAAAGTGGATAGATAATACGACTTTTTCACATTATCTTATTTGATTATGTTAATTAGACACAAGTGGTTAGTGGTCGCAGTTACAAATACCATTTGATAATTCCCAATCAGTAAATCCTCAGAAGGCAGCAATTACTGGGGGTTAGATAAGGTAGATACAGTGTGCTCATAAGAAATTTTAGATCGCAACATCAGGCACACCTAGCAGGCAAGTCCGAGCGGCTTGTAGGCCCTACAGGCGCGGACCTGCTTGGGGATGAAAGTCCCAGGGAAGGTGCGGGACTCGAATGTGCTTTGCAGGAATTTGGCAGAGGACGAAATCCTTTCTCTCTCGCATAGGTGGGGGTCGGCCTAGACGGCGAGGACAGACGTCGCGGCTCCCACCCGGGACGTGGGAGGCGCTCCCCCGCCTCCCCGAGCGACTGAGACCGCCGAACACGCCCCCGTCCCCACCTGACACCACTAACCCGCTCCAGTGATGCAGATCTTTTTTTGGCTGGAGTAGACTGCAAAAAACTGCGCGCGCACCCGACCCCTCAGGCTTCTTCCGGTGGCGAACTCTCTCTCCAGTGGAGATCCGAGGCGCCCCAAACCAGCAGCTCCGCCTCCGCCTACTTTTGGACGCTCGCGCCAAAAGTTCACTTTAGGCACGTGACGCGATGACGTGATGACGCAGCGTACGCGACACCCGGAAGTTAGGCGGCAGCTGACGGCCCTGTCGCTTCTCAGTGAGGCGAAAGGGAGTTCCTGGTTGAAGTTTGAGACGGTCGGTCGGACTGACTGAACGAAGGGGAAGCTTGGAGCGCGTGTTTTCTTCTTCAGAGCACCAGACCGCCCGGCGTGGGCCACCCCCTGCTTCTCACGCGCTCTCTCCCTGTCGCCTTGGATAGGACTTGGATGGGACCTTTAAAAGGCACTTGTCTGCCCTTATAGCGGGCGTTCCATTAGGCCTGTCCCCCAAAATAGGCCGACCTTGGAAAAAACTGAGTGGTCCGTGGTCGTGGTGCCTCCCGGACTCAGTGGTAGTGGGAAGGCAGATGTTTGAATTGACCTTAATCTCAGTGGGCGTGTCTTCGGTGGCAGCTGTTCACGATTTCTGAGCATTTTTCCGCTTCAAAAATTGTGAACCCGCCGGGCGCGGTGGCTCATGCCTGTAATCCCAGCACGTGGGAGGCTGAGGCGGGAGGATCGCGAGTTCAAAGCCAGCTTCAGCAACTTAGCGAGGCCCTAAGCAACTCAGTGAGACCCTGTCTGTAAATAAAATACAAAATAGGGCTGGGGATGTGGCTCAGTGGTGGAGTACCCCTGGGTTCAATCCCCAGTACCAAAAAAAAAAAATAAATAAAATAAAATTTGTGAACCCAATTGTGAATTAGGGACTTGTTTTCTGTGGGCGTTGGTAGTTTTTTGGTTTTCTTTTTGTTTTTTAAAATTTTTTAGGATACCGATCATCTTTTTTTGTGCTTGCCTTTATCCCAAAATGACCTAGAAGACAGGAACCAGACCACACTGAATTTGCAGGGTCTGTTGACATGTTCAGAACAAAGCTTATTTTGGATTTGTCGTGTGACCTAAAAACCCTTAAGGAAGTGAGAGCTGCTCATGTGCCTGACTGATTTTAGAAGGTGCTTGAGCAGCAGTAAAGAGCAGAGGCACCTTGGAAAAGGAAAAACGCAAATTTTAGCCAGATGCAGTGGTTCATGCCTGTAATTTCAGAGACTTGGGAGACTGATGCAGGAAGATTGCAAGTTTGAGGCCACCCCCAGCAATTTAGCAAGACTCTGTCTCTAATAAATAAGTAAAATTAAAAAGACGGGCTGCTGCTCAGTGATAGAGTACCCCTGGGTTCAATCTCCAGTACTGGAAAAAATAATTTAGCTCTATTTGATTATTTAGGTATCACTTTTAGTCTGATAATCCTTAGTTATAGCAGAAGCCCTTGCTAATGCAGATAGAACTAAAACTTGATCTTCTAAGTCTATTTTAGCAAAGGAACATTTATTGTGAAGATTATCTAATAATAGTTAACCACTCACGGAACATTTTGAGTTCAGCATGCTGCTTTGTGCTTTACAGATGATATCACATTCAATCTTACATTAGTCCTATAATTTGGTTAGTTTGTCAGACTGGGAACTGAAACAAATAATTAACTTACCTGGTAACAAGGCCCAGGTTCATTTCACCTCATAACTACATCACAGTGGAAAACAACAAGAACAAAAACTGCATTTACCCTACAGATAAAAACAATTTGCTTTTTTCCCCTTTTCTGGGAGCAGGGAAAAAGGTGTCTCACTGGGAATGAACTAATGAGAACCCTCGGCATGTCACAACACTCTCTGAAATATATTTTCTTTCATATACATACCACTATAATAACTATGTTCTTTGTTCTTGGTACTAGGGACTTTATGTTCATTTTATCTACCATAATATACTTTCTTATACTCTTACAGTGCAGCTGCTCAGATAACTTACTACTTGTATTCATTAATGCTTTATTTTTGGAATGATTATTGTAAGTCAAGCAATTCACACAATCAACTCCCATTTGTACATGTAGAAAAGCACCAGAAATCTACTCTCAGCAGATTTTCAGTATAAATACATTAGTAGTAAGTACAGTCATCATTCTGTAAATTAGATCTCTAGATTTATTTATCCCACAGATTGCAACTTTGCCCTTTGGCCAACATTTCCCACCTCCCCACCCCTGGTAACTACATATTTGACTTCTTTAGATTCTACATATAAGTGAGACCATGCAGTAATTTTTCTTTCTTCCTGTCTTATTTCATTTAGCATAATGCCTTCAGATCCATGTGCTTGTAAATAGCAGGATCTTTTTTTAAGGCTAAATGATATTCCCATATTCTATCACAATTTATTCATTCACCTGTCAACAAGTTATTTGCATAGCTTGACTGTTGTAAATAATTCTGCAATAAACTTGGAGTGTAGATATCTCTTTAAGATACTGATTTTATTTCCTTTGGGTATACACCAAAGTAATGGGATTGCTGGATCAGATGATAATTCTATTTTTAATTTTTAAAAGAAGCACCATACTGTTTTACATAATGGCTGTACTAATTTACATCCCCATCAACAGTGCACAAGGGATCTATAAGATGGCCACTAGAGGAATGAAAGAATGAAATAGCTAATTAAAGCATGTGTGTGAATAAGTCAGAAATGAAAAACAGCTTTGAAAAAAAGATTGAGAAATAGTGAATTGAAGAGGTTAGGGAAAAGCAATTAGGAATCAAGTGGCTATAGATCTCTGCAGGTAGGTACATCTGCCCTTCTTTAATTTGGGTAATAGGTAGCAGCTCCCGTTAGATTCTGAAATAAATGGAGAAGCCAAGGATGAACCGGAACCAATTTGATCAGGAGAAAGGGCCAATGAAGGTGGAAGGCGAAAGCACACTAAACGCAGGAGACTATCGAGCCTGAACACCTGGTGAGTGGATGGAGCGCTTTGTCCGCCTTCCCTATGGCTTATACCAGGGCTATGGAAACACCCTGCCTTTGGGCCAGCCGGGGCTCTCAGGGCACAAACAGTCCGACTGGAGGCAAAATATGGGTCCCCCTACTTTCTTGGCTAGGCCAGGGCTGCTGGTGCCGGCGAATGCCCCGGACTACTGCATGGACCCTTACAAGAGGGCACAACTTAAGGCTATTCTTGCCCAGATGAACCCCAACTTACGCCTATGGCTGTGGAAAGCCAACACCAAGGAAGTGGGCGTGCAGGTGAGCCTGCGGGTGGACAAGTCCGTGCAATGCTCCCTGGGGCCTCGAACCCTGCGCAGCCGCTCCCCCTGGGACCTCACTGGCCACAGGCAACCCGTGACAGCCTGGGGAGTCTATTCACCAGTGGTCAGCCGCAGGGGATTGATCCGACTCCGGAAGGATGAAGAAGATGGGGAAAACAAGGCGCTTTCAGGCCCTGCAGAAGTCAGCCAGCAGCCACCAACAACCCCTAGGTCAGAAGACGACAGGCAGGAGGAACTCCAACAACCAGAGGAGTTGGGGGAGGAAGATGCCGCGTGTCCTCGGGAAAGAAAGAACAAGCAGGTGCCAGGAGTTGCAGCTGCAGATCCTCTCCGGAAGAGCAACTTCCAGGTAGACGTTTCTTCCCTCTTTAGTCCCTGGCCTGCCCTATCCTCTCTTTTACATTTCTGGGTCAATAAGAGTGAGGGGTCTTCTCTTACTTCCTCCTTTTATTTGGTAAGGGAGTTTGAAAACGTGTTTTACATGGCTTGTGAGTTTTGCAAATTTTTGTTAAAACATGGTGGCAAGCCTAATTTAAAACCAAAAATCTGGCCACTGTTGATTTGGGGAAGGAGACAAAGAACTTCAGTTCTGTGCAATATGAAGTCAGGTTTTGTTTTGGGAGATTGTGCTGGTGGCATTGTAGAAAATGGATTGGGAAACGTATGAGCAACAACTGCAAGAATCATCCAAGGGTAATCCTAAGAGAGACACCAAATGAATGTAGTAGCCTTGAGCATAGACATGTGTGAAGTTAAGGTAATTTTAAATTTTTACACAAAGCAATTAGCAAAAAAAAATCTGATTCTCCCCCCCCCCAATATAATAAAAGACTCCCCACCCCCTTGTTTTCAGTTTTTAGAACCAAAATATGGCTATTTTCACTGTAAAGACTGTAAGACGAGATGGGAGAGTGCTTATGTGTGGTGCATTTCTGGAACAAATAAGGTAAGTAAAAGTGAGTGGGATATAAGAGGAAAATAGGGTGGGCACAGGTGTCAGTTGGAGGAAGGATCTGTTTCTAATTAGAGCATGACTGTCACAACCCTATCTCGGTCATCTTGGTGTCCTGGGTGCAAAGCATGCAATAAGCACTCAATGACTATTTGAATCTAACTAAATTCAACAGTCCACATCAGTTCCTAACCAAATACTTTGTTGTATGTGGTTTGGTAGTTTGGTTGGACAATATATCAGGTTATTCAGAAGAACTTTTGTCTGTGTTGGGACTCTAACAACTTTTTAGTTGGTGAACTTTGAACAGATTTGGCCCCTAGTTTGAGGAAATTTCCAGTTTGTCCACAAGGTGGGGCAATAAAAGAAATAACTTATAAAGGTAAATAACTCAGATTTGCTCAGGTAAGACTGTGTATACACCCTACCCCTACTGGAGTTCATTGTTAGCATGTTAAGATTGGGAAAGACTTCACATTCTGTTCTGCTTTTCTGGATTTTCATGAGCAATTACAGACGCTGGTCATTGTGGACCTTCATTTCAGAATGAGAACAGAATGCAGCTGAGTGTCTTCTGTTGCCTTTTGCTTGTCCTGTGTGCTTCATTTTGCAGTCATCTACATTGGGCCTATTGCATTAACTTCTAAGAGTATCTGAGTTTGTGTTGCATGTTCAGATAAGGACTTTCTAGCTAAAGGCCTGTAAAGGGAGAGGGCAAAGAGGCACACTAAGACTTGAATAAAGACTTGTGTTTTCAGACTAGTCATTTATTGGACCCAGAAGGTAAATAGACTTTAAACTAAAACTCCCTTCTCCTGCTAGAAGAAAAACCATGGGCTTAATTCATACATTCCAAGGCAATAGAATATGAAGAATAAAACCATTCTCATCCTCAAGAAATTTATTCTGATGGGTGATGTAGAGAAAAATGCAGTTTGATGATGTATGCAGTGGCACTCATGGCATGGAAGTGGTAATCAGGAGGCAGATGATTAAGTCTGAGGGACAGATCATGGTCCCCAAACAGAACTTTGAGGACAAATAGTAGGAATTCACCAAGTAAAGCAGGGAGAAAATTGTGCACAGGAAAATGCACAAAGCCTAGAAAGCACATGGTACTGATGGGTAACTACAATAACAGCACTTTCTATTATTGAGTTCCTATTAAGTATGTGATTGGGTGGTTATCAAAAAAAGAATAAGTAGTAGTATCCCAATTTTATAGTTAAGGAAAATTAGATTCATTGAGTAAGAAGCGTGATGACCAATAGCACTAGTAGTGCTTAAAACCTCAAGGGTAGAGGTTGGATAACAGCAAAGTACAAGGTGAGGAAATGGCTTACTTTAATTAAAAACTGGGAGCCTAGGAGTATGTATCTATATTAGCTTGTATTTACAAACAAACAAATAAATTTCTTCTTAGGTTTATTTCAAACAACTCTGTTGCAAGTGCCAAAAGAGTTTTAACCCTTATCGAGTAGAAGCAATCCAATGTCAGGTAAGCACACAGGACAATTTCACTGTGTCTGTTTCTGTTCATCAACATGAAGCCTCTGCTGACAGGTGTTAGGATTAATGGAGCTACATAATGGCATAGGAACGTTGGGTTTTCATAAGTTGGAAATTATATAATTAAATACTTGAGAAAAAGAAAAGATAAATTCTGATTTGCCTTTTTGGAGAGAAACTGAGAGGATTACTATTTTAAGTTTTATGTTGTGTGTTTATAGTGTATGTTTTTCCTGAAATATCCTGTGTATAGTTAGAATGTAGTAATTTGATAAGCAACTGTTACGCTTTTACTGTGTGCCAAACTTTGGGCTAAGTGTTTAGCATATTTTTTCTCTTCTAATTTAACTTTTGAGATAGGTATTAGTCTTTTTTTTTTTTTAACAGATCAGACAGTTAAATTGAATAACAGTAAATAACCTTGAATAACAGTTAAATTGAATAACAGTAAATAACCTTGTCCAAGGTTGGACTGATTAGGTTTGTAATTGGAGTCCATGCTGTATTTCAGTGTATTTCTTAGTCACAGAACTAAGGTGAGATCTTGACTTCCTATTAATTCCTTTTGAGTTTGGGGTGAGAGGCAATATAAAACAACCTAAAGGAAATCTGTCTTCAAGCTTTTCAGAAAAGTGTGACATAACTAATTTTCATAATCAGGAAGTTTTTTGAGTTTTCATTTTTCTGGAAATTAAACCCAGGGCCTTGTGTATGCTAGGCAAGTGCTACCACTGAACTATCCTTAGTCCAAGAAGTTTTTTTTTTCCTAAAACACAATCCTTCACTTAAATATTTATTTTTATATAATTTGGGTAAAATAAATGATATTTAAAAAGTAGTTTAAAATTTTCTAGGCTCAGATTTTCTAGTCTGAGATTCTTAAGTCTATTTATGTTATTAACATAAATATTTATAAAATTGGGTTTAAGTCTGGGAGTGGTGACACAGACCTGTGATTCCAGCAACTCAAGAGACTGAGGCATGAGGATTTCAAATTTGAGGCTGGCCTGAGCAACTTAGCAAGACCCTGTCCCAAATAAAAAATAGGGCTCATTGGTATAGTTCCCCAGTTTCAATCCTCAGTACTTGAAAGAAAAAATTGAGTTTGAATACATTTTCTTACTATTCTTTCTGTACTCCCTTTTCTTATTTTCACTTGAATTGATTTTTTTTTTTCCTTTCCTAGGGATTAAACCCAGGGGCCCTTTACCACTGAGCTACATCCTCAGCTCTTTTTAAAATTTCTGAGACAGGGTCTTGCTATGTTGCCAAGGCCAACCCTGAACTTGCAATCCTCATGCCTCAGCCTCCCAAGTAGCTGGGATTACAGGCATGCATTGCTGTGCCTGGTATGAATTAAATTTTTTTTAAACTTCATTTTCTAATTGATTATCTTGGTAGTTATTAATTCTTTAATATTCTTGGGTTACTGTAGAAATAACACGATTTCTTGACTGATCAGACTAAATAAATTACCTCTTCCTGCCTGTGCAAAGAATTTAGTGCTCTCAAATTCTGTATCATATCATCCTAACGTATGTGGTGCTGTTGTGTATTTTTATTTTGTACTGGTAATTGCACTCAGGGGCACTCAACCACTGAGCTACATCCCCAGCCCTATTTTGTATTTTATTTAGAGACAGGGACTCACTGAGCTGCTTAGCACCTTGCTTTTGCAAGGCTGGCTTTGAACTCTCCATTGTCTTGCCTCAGTCTCGCGACCCCCTGGGATTACGACCATTGTGCCTGGGTGTTGTTGTGTATTTTAATTTTACCCATATCTTCAATTTTGAGATATGATTTTACAAAGTCAGTATTCATTAGCTATATATTTATCCTTTCTATTGTCTTTAGGTCACTTGTCTTTTTTTGTTTCTGGGATCACTTCCCTTTCACTTGGAGAATAGACTAATTTTTTTCTTTTTTCTTTTTTTTTTAGTAAAGGCATGAAGCTGATAAATTCTGTTTTGTCTGGATGTCTAAGAAGTTTTTGCTGGTATAGAGAGTTCAGGTTGACAATATTTCTTTCTGATCTTTAAAGGTCTGAATTTCATTATTTCTATGAAGTTGGCTATTAACTGCATTGTTCCCTTGAAGTAATTTCTTTCCCCCTTTCAAATCTGCTTTCTTTAAAAATATTTCCTTATACCAGTTTTACAATGATGTACCTACTTGTGGGGGTTCTGTGTATTTATCCTGCTTCTTGTCTCTTGTGAAATGTTCCTTGAATATGTGGCTTTCAGATTTTCATCACTTTTGGAAAATTATTAGTCATTACCTTTTAAAATGTTACTTCTGCTTCCATTCTCTTTTCTAATTACACTTTAGACCTTTTACTATTTCTGTTTCTTAAACACTCTTTTGTTTTTTTCCATGCTTACTTCAGACAGGATATTATCTACTAAACTATTCATCACTTATAATTATCTCAACTTTTTCCAATTTGTTAAACCTATCCATTGAATTATCAGTTTCAGTTCTTACATTTTTGGTTCTAGAATTTTTGTTTATAAAAATAACTTCCAGATCTTTGCTGGAAACATTAGTCTTTTTCTCCTTGAACAGAGTAGGCTTAGTTATTTTAAAATCAGTGTCAGATAATTCAATTAACTTAATCCCCTGTGAGTCTATTATTCTTCTTGATTTTCAAGCATGTTCTATCTCCTCAGATACCTGGATATTTTTGATTGAGTGCTAGTATCAGATGTTAAAAGTCGTGGTGATAATTTGTCTTCTTTTAGAGAGGATTTATATTTGCTTATGACAGGCAGATAGACTAACATTAAGCTAAAGCTGAGCCTCAGCACCTGTGAAAGTAGGTGTAATTTTGGTTCTAATTCTTATGGTGTAGCCTTAATGGGTCCTAACACAATGTATGAGTTGCTTGGAGGGCTCTTCCCTTAGCCTCATCAATTTGTTAATCCCCCTTTTCAACTTCTTATCTTTCACAGATACCTTTTACATGCAGCATTACCAGTAGATGCCTTTTGTAATAGGTATTATTGACACTATAGATCACAAAGCTAAATTCAGTAAGATTAAATAACTTGCCCAAGGTCAGACTAATAGACCTGGATTGGATTCTATGGTGTCTTCCAGTATTTAGAAAGTCACATAACTAAGTCAGGTCCAGTGGTGCACTGTAATCCCAATAACTCAGGAGACTGAGGCAGGAGGATTGCAAGTTCAAAGCCAATCTCCGCAATTTAATGAGGTCTAAAGCAACGTAGCAAGACTGTCTCTAAATGAAGTATAAAAAGGGCTAAGGACGTGGCTGGGGCTGGTTAAGCACTCCTGGGGCTAATTGTTAATGTAAAAAAAAAATTATAGAACTAGATGAGATCTTAACTTTCTATTATGGTCTTTTAAGGTTAGGGGAGAAAAAAAATCCAAAAACAGTTTGAATGAAACCTGCCTTTTAATATTTTCACTGAAATGTGAGAGTTTTTTTTTTTTTTTTTTTTAAACCACTGCCACATGTGAGGTTTACCTCTATTCTCGGTTTGCTTCCTTAATGCTTTGATAATTTTCCAGTGCCTGCAAGCATTTATTTTTTAACTCAATTTTTCTAGTTGTCCAGTAGGTTTAGTCAGAATTACTTTATCTAGCCGGGCATGGTGGCGCACGCCTGTAATCCAAGCGACTTGGGAGGCTGAGTCAGGAGGATCGCGAGTTCAAAGCCAGCCTCAGCAACTTAGCGAGGCCCTAAGCAACTCAGTGAGACCCTGTCTCTAAATAAAATACAAAATAGGGCTGGGCATGTGGCTCAGTGGCCGAGTGTCCCTGAGTTCAATCCCTGGTTCTAAAAAAAAATAAAATAAAAAAAGAAAATAAAAAAAGAGAGAATTACTTAATCTAACATTGCCAAAAGCAGGAATCTACATTTAGAATAAACCATTATTTTATTGAACTTTTTCGCCTATAAATAAAATAAAGGTACATTGACAACTAAAATTTTTAAAAATTGTGATAATTAAGTGAATTAATCTATATAAAGTGATTAGGAGTGCTAGGCATATAGTATGCAATATATTAGCTATTGGAATTTTCTTATAAGGAGGAATACTCAGTAAAGAATGTGATTATTACATAATATTTGACAAATAATATCTAAGGCTCATAATTGGAAAATGAAAATGCATACTTTTCACAGTATAAAAAGATAAATATTGACTTATTCAGTGTGGCTATAGATATATACCATCTATACAGCAGTGATTATCAATTTCAGTGATTGGCAGGGATAGGAAGGGGGACCATGGGAGTATGCCAGTCCCCATAAGACAGTTTTTTATTTATCATAAGACAGAATGTGTTAATGGTCGAAAGGCACTGCATTAAATCTTAGTAAAGACTGGGCATGTCTGGAAAGAAAAGAATTTGGCTTCCTCTAGAATATCCCTTCTTAGTTTTAACAACCCCAAACATCTCCAAACATGGTCAAATGTCCCATGACAGGGAAAAATCACCCCTGACCAACAACCATTGCTCTAGCATTTTTTAATGGTCTCCTTCAGATAATCAAATCACTTAGTACCCATCCAATGCCCCTCACCCTCACCTGGCTCCAAATATACAAAATGATACAGACACACTCTACAGAACTCTTTAACTCTTTTTCGTCATTTGGTTGGATCAGCAATATTCTCTTGCATATCTTCTCTGATCATTCACATAAAAATGCTTGGCATTTAAGGGGATTTCAAGTGGTTTTGTACAGTTGGTCATGGGCTTCTCATAGGACTTGAAGATAATGATATCAGGAATTGGGGTAATGGGGAAGAGCAATTCAATCTGAGGATTACACCTGAAACTCTAATTTGATCATTTAATATCCAAACTGTTCCTTTTCTAAAGACCTGTTCAAAGTCTCGTTGTTCCTGTCCTCAAAAGAAAAGACACATTGATCTAAGGAGGCCTCATCGACAGGAACTGTGTGGTCGCTGCAAAGACAAGAAATTCTCCTGTGGCAATATTTACAGCTTTAAATGCATCATATGACAAGGCAGTGTGGCTTGTGAATTCTAATAACTTACTGTGCTGTCTTCCTGTTTTGCAACTTGGCTCTGACTTGGCTTTGGAAAATGGACTGGATTTTTGTACTTTTTTTAGGTTGTATAACAATTGTATAATGTGAAAAGAATAAAATAAATGCATATGAACTAGACCATCAAGTCACATTAATTGGTGATCCCAGGGTAAAAATTACCAGTATGGCATCAGGAAATGGTAGAGACTGTCATTTATATGAAAGGAACAATGAAGAGGAAATAGTCATTCATTTGACAAACTTACAAGCTTGGTGCTCTAAGCACTGGAAATAGAGATGATCAAGAGCCAATGTCTTTGCTTCCAGTTATGCATTATTATAGTAAATGCTGCAACAGCAGCTAGAATGAGCCAGGCATTGTTGTAACTCATCACAACATTAAGTGGGAACTATTACACCTTTTTCAGAGGTGGTCAGATAGAAGCACAGAGAGGTCATGGGGTAGAGCCAGGATTTGAACACAGGTAGAATAGAACTTACTCCAGGTTGGGCTGTTGGTTACTACGCTTGTATTTTCTCTCAAATTCAGATTGTGATACATTCCATAAAGGAAACATTATACTAGACAGAGTAATCCTTTTATTGTGGCTGGGAAGAGACTACAGGAGAGTTAGCATCAGTAGGATGAAGGGAGCTGGGGGAAGATGGTTTTGATCCAAGAGAACAGCAAGAGCAAAGACCTTGAGAGGATGGGGTGCATTCCTAGCATATTTCAGGAATGGGAGCTCCATCAGGCTAATATGGAACATAGGGCTGAAGAAGATAGGTTCCAAAGACCACGGTCAAGCATAAGAAAGCCCATGAAGGGGTTTCAACAAGGCAGTGACTCAGATTCTTACTTTAAAAAGCTCAGTTACTGCTGTGAGGGAAGACTAGGTAGGAAGGAAGGAAGGAGGAGGGAGACTGGTTAGGAGGTTAATGGATACCTAAGCAGAATGCTTTGGACAAGAGTGTTGGCCATGGAGATGGAGGAAAGTCAATAAATTCAAGATGATGTTCAGAAATGTATAGGATTAGCAATGGATGATGGAAGAAATAAATGACTCTTAATTTCTGCTTTGAGATATGGGGTAGATAGCATCGAGAGGTATACCAGTTACATAGCATGTTCTGGAGCCAGATTACCTAATTTCAAATGCTGTGTACATTATTTAGGAGATGTATGTTTGTAGGCAGGTTGCTTGATATATCTTAATTTACCCATGTATAAAATGGAAATGATGTAAGTACCCATTTCTTGTTGGTTGTGTGAGGACAAAAGGAGATGATGTGTAGTTTGTTCTGTGTTGCTATAACAAAATATCTGAAACTGGGTACTTCATAAAGTAAAGATGTTTATTTGGCTTAAATGTTTGAAAGCTGAAAGTCTAAGATGGAGCAGCCCAGTGTTTGACCTCTTGTCTGGGCTTTCTGGCTGTTAACACAATATGGCAAATGGCACCACAGGGCAGGAGTATATGTGAGACTGGCAAGTATCACATGTGGAAGAGACTAATCATGTGGTGTGGCCTTGCTTTCTAACAACCTGCTCTCCTAGTAACTAATCTAGTCCCTTGAAACCTAACCCACTCCTGAGAAATGAGCTTAATGCACATTGAGGGTGGTGCCCCATGATGTAATTACCTCTTGCTAGACCCTACCTCTTAAAGTTTCTATCACTTATCAGTAGTTCCATTGGGACTATACTTTTACCATACAAACTTTTAGGGGAAAACCACATCCAAAGCTCACAATACATAGTTAAGCACCTAGAATCATACTTGTAACCTTATGGGAGCTGAGTCAATTTAGTAGGGGTGGAGCTACTTAGTGATGGGAGAGGGCCATTGTTTTCAGAATATTAAGTTTGAAGTATCCGGGACATCCATCAAATGTATGTGTCATTTAAGTTGAGATTACACACACACACACACACACACACATATATGAATCTGGAATTTCAGAGAAATCAGGGCTAGAGATAAAAAAAAAAATAGTGTTTAAAGCAATGAGCCTGGATGGGATTACCTGGGAGGAAAGTATGGCACAGAATTCTGGGGAATGCAAATGTTTAGAGCACTGATTCTAAAACTTTAATGTCCCAGTAGACATATGGAAAGCTTGTATGAAAATTTTGATTCCATAGGTCTGGGGTCTGAGAAGTTGCAAATTCAGTGATCTTCTAGATACTTTGAATAAACACTTTCCTAGATCCCATTCTGAGTAGCAAGATCTGATAGTTTAGATAAAGAAGCATAGGAAAAGGATGGTGTGGTGCAAGTGCAAACCTGCTAGCAGGTTTGGTTGCAGTTGCATTCTAATACTATAACACTTCAACTAGGTTAGGATCTTAGGTTAGATCTTAGGTTCAACTAGGCTTCAGGTATAGCTCACTGAATGAGAAAGTGGTAAAGCATTCCTTGCAGATGCTAGCAAGGGAGTGATTCTGATGGTTCATAAAATTCAAAGTTCTTCAGAAGAGGAGTGAAGACAGGTGAGGTTCATAGGCTGTTATTCATGATGCAGAAGAATCATTAGGGTTTGGAAATGGAATTGAGGGGAAGTGGAAAAATTCCTGAGTGGAATACTAGGAGTAAGATTCTGGAGCTGGTACACTTACTGCTATGAATAGGTTTTGGTATTGCTATGAAACTAGGTGGCTAAGGTATTTATATTCTTATAAGTAAGAATGGTAATAGACTGGGAGGAAATGATTTTGTATAGGTTGTCTGTGAAGCTTTCAAACCTCTGAAATGATGTTAGAAGTTGAGGTGGAGAAGGTAATGATGAATAAGGAAGCCGAGTGAGCAATAAGGCTTTAGGTCAGCAGTTTTCAACCATGGTTGCAAATTAAAATCACCCGGAGAACACTACCGATGGCAGAATACTACTTTTGCGGTTTGATTTAAGTGCTCTTGGGTGTGGCCTGGACCTCAGAGTTTTTAATAAGCTTCTTTGATTCTTAGCTGAAGGATCACAGCCATTGTGGACGTAGTGATGGAGTTGAGGTGGAAGGATGGTTAGTACAGCTGGGTGGGATGAATCTCAAAGTCTCTGGACTTTTTGAAATAGAAATAAGGAGAGAGGAGTTGGAAATAGTGGAGGAAGCATGGAGGAATTACCTCCCCCTGGCCCTGGAATGCCTGCAAAACCATGGCAGGTGGCTTAAGCTCTTGAAATATGAAGTTAGCATACAAAAAGAATTTGGTTAAAAGCATTTGGGCAAGAAGAGTTAATGACAGAGAAGGAAGCATCTGCCAGGAAACTGACCTCTACATGGAGTGCAGGGAGTTCGAGCTGTGTAATTCCTATGACCTCAAATACAAAACAGACAATGACAGCTTGGGGGAGGATGACTGTAGAAACACCCTACATGGAAAAATGACTGTGGTTGTGCTGGAGAAAAAATAATATGTTGCTCTTCTAGTTCCATATCTTTTGTGGTGGGTGGTTATTAAAATGCCAGTTTGAGGGAACCTGCTATGGATTTACCAAATTGGTTTCTAGAGGGCTCCACCTGAGGGAATCTGCAGATTGGTCTCTAGAGGGCTCCACCTGAGGGAATCTGCATTTTTGACAAGCATCCTGAGGTGACTCTTAAGTTTGAGGACCAGCACCTGCAGAACTTGAAACAGCATTGGGTTCTGATCACAGCCTGTGACCTATTAAGTCAATCTCTGGAGTGGGGCCTGGGTGTTCTGAGTTCCCCATGGGCTGATCTCATGTGCAGCTAAGGATTCAAACCCATTGCCTACACTCTGATTCCTTTTTTTTAAAATACCAGGGATTGAAACCAGGGGCGCTAAACCATTGAGCTACACCCCCAACCCTTTTTAACATTTTGTTTAGAGATAGGGGCTTGCTGAGTTGTTTAGGGCCTAGTTAAGTTACTGAGGCTGACTTTGAACTTTGTGATCCTCCTGCCTCAGCCTTCTGAGTCTCTGGGATTACAGGTGTGTGCCATCCTACTTAGTGTACACTGATTCTTATAAGAGATATTCCTATCCCCACTGACCAAGACAAATAAGCATCCTATTTTTCTCCCAAGGGCTTTAAATACCATCTGTGTCCTTGGCCCAGGCTGCTTTCCACAATAGACTCACAAATCAACCCATTTACCTACCATTTTAACATCATTGCTAATAGTTCCTTAAAGCTAATATGTCTGAAAATTAAATCTTGATTTCTACATCCCAAGTGTGCAGTTCCTCATCTCTGTAAATGGCAAGTCCATTCTTTTCAGTGGTTGGGTTGACTCTCTGAAGTCTCTCACATTCCTCCTGTCATCAGCAAGTCCTGTCAGCTTTACCTTTAAAACATTTCCTGAGAATGCCCTCCTCTAATCGGCTCCATGACTACCGCCCTAGCCCATGCCAGCACCCTGTTGGCCACACTGTTGCAGTTGCCTTCTAACTGCCATTTCTGCCCCACCTTAATTCTTTACATAACAGCTCAAGTAAGCCATTTTTTTAAAAAAAAATCAATTTTACTGTGGCCAAATATATACATGAAATTTATCATTAAATTTTTTTAAATTGTAGATGGACACATGCCTTTATTTTTATGTGGTGCTGAGGACTGAACCCAGTGCCTCACACATGCTAGCCAAGTGACCTACCACTGAGCCACAACTCCAGCCCTGAAATTTATCATTTTAAAGTATATAATTCAGTGGCAGTAAGTATATTCACAAGGCTGTATAACCACTGTGTTACTCAGCTTTTTGTTGCCATGATCAAAATTCCTGATAAAGAACAACTTAAAGGAGAAAAAGTTTATTTGGGGCTCATAGTTTCAGAGGCTTAGTTCATGGTTGGCTAACTCTATTCCTTTGGGCCTGAGGTGAGGCAACACATCCTAGTGGAAGAGTGTGGTGGAGGAAAGCTGATCAGCTTGGAGGCTCTTAGGTAGGGGAGGGAGGGGCAGGCACAACCAAACAAGAAGCCAGGGAGAAAATCCCCAAGGGCATGTCTCCAGTGACCTCCTTTCTCCAGCTATGCCCTACTTGCCTACAGTTACCACCCATTAATCCATTCAGATTATTAATCCATTAAGGAGATTAATCCACTCATATTACAGCTCTCATTTATTTTACCTCTGAACATTCCTGTGTTGCCTAACATGGACTTTTCAGGGGACACTTCATATCTAAACCTTAATGATCACTGAGTCTAGCATTTTTTCATCATCCCAAACAGAATAATCCTTTTAAAAAACATGTCACTGCTGTGCTCCCCGATATCCAGTGGTTTTTCACATCACCCAGAAAGAGAATGTGTAGAATGTGTCCTTCCCATGGCCACAGAGTCCTCTGAACTCTTCTTCACTCGTTTCACTCCAGCTCTGGCTTATGACTTTAGCGAGATCCTGCTCCTGCTACAGGATCTTTGCACTTGTTTTTCCCTGTTAGGATGCTCTTTCCCCCAGTTGTTCATGCTGTATCCTTACTTCATTCAGATCTCTGCTTACTATGACCACCTTAGAAAGGCGGCCTTCCTAAAATAGCACCATACCTTGGTTACTGTGTCCCAGTTTCATTGTTTTTCATGGTACTGATCACCACCTGACATAGCATAGCTTCCCTCAATAAAGAGTATGAATTCCCTTGTTTGGATAACTGCAGTCTCTCCTACCAGTGCCTATCCCAGAGTGGGCATGCCATAAATATCTTAGCTTCTGATATATACTCAATATTAATAGATCCAAAGTAAATGCATTAAAAACTTTAAAAACCAGCTTTATTGAGATACATTAACATACCATAAAATTCATCAGGGGACACTAATCTTGTGTTTAGGCAGTGATCTGGAAGCAGGTATAAGCTATTGATGTAAACAGCAGTACCCTCTTTCTCGAATCCACTGAAAAGGTCAATGTTTGTTAATACTTGGAACCAGATGCCTTAAAAACCTCTGTGCACATGTATGAATGCTAACAGTTAAAAGCATCTTTATTTTACAGCTGCTCCAACACATTTTCTTAACATTCTCACCTGTGGGTGGAAGACACACATGCCTCTAAAATATGGTGCTTTTCTGAAAACACCATATTTGGAGAGTATAATTTTAATCAAGTTATATCTAAGTTACAGAAGGTCTATTTTGATTGCTTTATTATGCCAATGGATAAAAAGTGTCATTATTTGGCTCTTGAAATCACTGAGCAATGAGGAGGCCTTTTATCACTGAAGCATCTGTTAGGTATCTACCCTCTCTTTTGGCACCTCAATCTCTCTGTAGCCTTGGAGAAGGCAGTGAAAATTAATGCTTTAGTAAGCGAGGCAGGGCATGATAGCCCAGGAGATTGGATTGGTTGATCTGAAGCTATTGCAGGCTTCAACTTAGGTGGGGTTCCTTTCCTACACATTTCTTCCCACCTCCATTCAAGGGAGAGGCAGTGAACAAATAGATGAAAAGCAGAAAAATCCAATTCACATCAACGGATTTCTTTTTAAAAATAAAAAAGACAAGCTCCACTCTTTTCTGTGGCTGCAGTCTAACATGTCAGATTACAATGTACTATTGACATTCTTTTTAAAAGAGTAAACCATTGTGGTGGATCTTTGCTGGATAAGAGGACATGGTGGCAAACTGTCACAACCAGTCAGTCCTTTGTAGTGTGGCTTCCAACAAAACTAATTGGTGGCTATTGCAGTGACCCACAGAAACCTGTATTTTATGAGGTATTTTTAGAGTGATCATGATTCAGTTGTTTTCCAGAAATCACAGCAAATCATCTTTCACTTGAAAAAATAACTTATCAAAAGAATGTTTACAGCCATCCAGAAAGTTCTTAAAATATATTAATTTTATCAATGGTAACAATAAAAACTTGGGTCAGACTCCCTCCTGCAGGATACTTCTTACAAAATTACTAGTAATGATTCAGTAGTTGTAAGTCAGTTAAGCAAATTGTTAGTTTGTAAGTAGAAAGATAGTATACATTAGATTGCTCTGTGTCTGTCCTTATTTTTTCTAGTGAGGTGGAGACTAGACAGATGTCAGATATAGTACAAAAAGTTCTATTTACTACTCATTATAAAGTCTATTTCATAATTTTAAGAATATCAACCTAATGATGGGTTATGGATAAATAGATGCCTTTTTTCTTTTCTGATTTTTTCTGATCACAGAACTGGTTGAAAGTCTTTTTTTGGTGCCCATTTCCAGAGACATTCTATTTATCTCTGGCTTTAAGCACCTGTGCTATACAACCCCAGTGGGTGCTGTTCATGTACTACATGTAAATGGTGTCCCTTGAAGTTGTCACTGTAGCAGCCCACATACAAAACTATTAACATATTTTCATTAACCAGAAATAAAATCCAAGATCAACATGTATTTTGTCTTCTTTTCTTTTTAGTCTAAAGAAATTTCTGAACAGAATATCAATCAAGATTACATCACAAAAACTTTAAATGTATTTACAGAGTGAATAAGTTACATAGATAAACTTTGAATATGTTTTGATGTGCAACAGAGTCACATGCACACATTTAACACTTGACAGCATTAAGTTTAAGGAGAAAACTTAATGGCCCATTACATATATATTACAAATAAAATATGACATTCTTAAGAAACAAAATGACATCTCATATTTTACTTTTATGATTCTACTTCCAGCTATCCAAATGGATATTAAAATATGCATGCGTGACAAGTGAAAGACTTGGAATTTATAATGTAAATAATTTTCTCTACAAAATGGCAAAGTTAATTAAAATTAACACTCATCCTTCTGTAGTATAAATAGCTCATAAAAGCAACCTTCTAGTAAAAAGCAGCCAAGATCCTTAAAAAGAGTCTTTCTGGATCATTTCTGGTGCAAAAAGATCCAGGGCCTTCAGAAACAGTAGCCTAGCAACAAAAAAAGGTACTTCATAGCAGCTCCTTTTAGATACAGTAATTGTATTCAAATAACAGTGTACATTAAATTGTAGTCCATTTACAATTCCCTTTTCAAATACACAGGCTGTCAGCTTTTGACCATCTTACAATTTTTCAGTGGCCAGCTTCATTCTGCCTGCCTCTTTCTTAGCCCACCAAAAAAAAAAAAAAAAAAAAAAAAAAAAGGGGGAGGGGGAATCAAAGGAAAAAGGAAACGAATGTACAAGTTTCAGAATATAAATCTTTTTAAATGAAGAAAACATTGCACTTTTGCCAATCTAAAACTGCTTCTAGAAAGGTATTGTTCAGTGTCGTCGGCTTTGGTATGCAATGGAAGTCACTGCTTCAGTAGTGAGTTGCATTTGCTCAGTGAAAGGATAGTACATTTGTGCCACACAGCATGAAGGGTGGAGTCTGTTTCAAGATGTCCTATGCTCCCTTGGTTCTTATGGTATTGCTACATATTGGCAGTTCTGCCATCCTCTTTAGAAAAAGTCCTACATGTAACAAGAGGGAGAACAGTCTGTCCAAGCCTTGTGAAGGCTGAGAAGACACTGAATGACGTCGCCCCAGCATGGCAGCACCGCCAGCTTGGAAACCATGGGGGACGGGAGGCTCCTGTCAGAGACTAGTGCCAGAAACACTGGAGTCTGGAAGGAAAGCAGTGAGGACTCGGTAATTCTGAGCCCTGCGAATCATGTCCCGGATCTCCATGTTCAGCTCCATCAGTTTGGTGCAGATTTCTGTCAGGCTCTGGTTAGATCCCACCAGTGCATAAGTACCTGTCTGTCCCAGAGTCTGGTGACGGAAATAGATATTCAGTAGTGTCTGGACCTCATCATCAGAGCTGCTTCCAAAGATGTCATTGGGCCACAGACTTCTGCAGTCAAGAAAGAACAGCACAGATTAGAGGCATTATTGGTTGGTTATAAAGTTGGAAAGTCTTCATTAGTATAAGAGTATTACTTAAAAGCTTTATTGAGATGTTCTCATACCATATAAGTCACCCACTTACACTGTATACAACTCCATCAGTTGTGCAAATATCACTATAATGAGTTTTAGAATATTGGATATTGTTTTTGATAAAAATACAAAAAAATATAAAAATATCAGAATGGAATCTGATACTCATAACATTTATCTCATTTGTTAAGGCATTCTTATTCCAATGAATGTGAAGACAGTTCCAAAATGTGGGATGTAAAAACTCAAGTGCATTCAAACTAAAATTATAGTTTTAGATTACACAGGAGTATACGTTTGAAGTGTATTTTAGGGATGAAAAATGACCAGAATAAATACTAGTATTTTCAATGTATAGGTCTGAAAGTCAAGTGTTTTTGGCACTGCAAGTAAAAAGTAAGACAGGTAAAATACACAGAAATTCTTTCTATGGTGAGTTTGTCCCCAACCGTGACAAAGTCCCCATTAGGTATTCATTTCCTGTAACCATCTCTAAAAGAAAGAGTAGAGTGACCTGCATTCCCTGATTTGCCGTAAAGCTTTGCCAAGTTCGTTGTTCTTCAGGCACTCCAGCATGGATTGGATGGCTGCTTCAGTGGACGTGAAGGTTGGCTCAGACCATGCTCCCTCTATGTAAAGAGGGTCTGCAGCAATGGCTGCAGTGGCCTCCTTCAGATTTCTTTTCAGGTCACTCAGTTCCCTGGACATATTTAGTAGCTGTTAAAAATAAAAACAAACAAATACGGATTTGGGTGCAGGCTGGGTTTTACATTCCAAAATGAAAGAAATTTGATCATGTGTGTCTGGTTTAGCACAAGCTTAATATTTTGTTAAAGTAAGAAGGACAGATGACACTGTACTACATGGTACATGTAAAGGGTAGGGGCGGTATAAGCATTGAACAACTGAGATGATTGCCTTAAGACAGACTTTATTTAAAATATTTTTTTTTAACTAGAAAGGGAATAAATGCAGAGGTAGAATCCTTGAGAGAACAGGTTCGAGAATAGGGAAGATCTGGGTTCAAATGCCAACTCTGAAGGACAGTAGTCCTCCTTTATCTATGGGGGAATATACTGAAAAACACCCAAAGATGACTTAACCCCATATATATGTATTTTAATACATATATTTATAATATTATTAAAATATTTTCTCTTATAAATACATATCCATGATAAAGTTTGATTTATCAATTACCCATAGTAAGAAATTAAAAATAAAAAATGGAACAATTATAACAACATACCATAAGTTATTTAAAACTTAGATTCTATTTCTGGAAATTTCCTTCTGTTATTGGTTTAAGAGGGTAGAAGCAATCTATGATGTCTAGAGGTGGGGCTTTTGGGAAGGGATTAGATTAGGTCATTAGGGTTGGGCCTTCATAATTGAGAAGACTGAGATGAAAGGGATAGATGCAGACACATTGATACACTTGGGCTCTCATTAAGATCTGATGAGGCCAGACCTGTGCCATGCTGTTTGGATTTGCAGTCTCTAACTGTGAGCTAAACAGACCTATTCTCTTTATAAAGAAAATTGATATTGGGAGTGGCGCTTATTTCTATACCTGAAGATGTGGAGGAGCCTTTAGAATTGGTTAACAGGGAGAGGTTGGAAGAGTTTGGAGGAGCAGGTCAGAGCAAGCCTGGGATGCTGTGAGGCTCAAAAGACCAGAATTCTAATACAAATGTGTACAGTAATGTCCATGCTGATGAGCTTTCAGATGGAAATGAGGTTTCTCTTGGGAACTGGAGTAAAGATCATTGCTGATAAATTGTGGCAAACAATTTGGCTTCCTTTTTTTTTTTTTTTGCGGTGCTGGGGATTGAACCCAGGGTCTTGTGCTTGCGAGACAGGCACTCTACCAACTGAGTTATATTCCCCAGTCCAATTTTGCTTCCTGTGTCCTTGTGCTGAGACTTCATGGAAGGCTGAATTTAAAAGTGATGGATTAAGTTATCTGGCAGAAGAGACTTCAAAGCAGCAAAGCCTTCAGGCTGCTGCGTGGCTATTTTTAACTGGTACAGTCAAGTAAGAGAGCAAAGGAATGTTTTAAAGAAAGAACTTAAAAAGAAAGTAGAGAGAAAAGATTTGGAAAAATTTTGGCCTGGCCAGGAAAGGAGCGGAAAGGAGCAGAAAAGAACATAAGAGTGCCATCAAGGGGGTTCCACAGAGCAGCTGTTTGCCAAGGAGATTAGACCAGATAAAAGAAGCCAAGTGCTTTGCCTCAGGACGCTAGGAAAGACACCTTGACGGCATCTCAGAAATCTTTCAGAGCACAATTGTTTCAGCAAAGAGCTTCAGAGCTGCTGGGTGGGGATTTGGGCTTGCTAACAAAACACTCCAGAGTGCAACATGGCTCAACCCAGATGCTGCTCAAGCAAGTAGCAGACCTTGCCATCATCCATATGATGCTGTTTTGCAGGTGGGCAGAATGCAACAGTTATGCAATCACGGTGGCTTCCACCAAAATTTCAAAGAAAAACCTGGGACTTTAGGCAGAATTTTGCCTTGCAGTCACAGCCCCTACAGCAAGAGGCTGATGCCTAGTGGAGCTTTGGGAAGTGAAGCCACAATAGAGACCCCAGAAAGGTAGAAGTACTCTCTAAGGAAAGCTGCAAGCAGGGTGCTATGCAAGCTGCGGAAAGCGTAAATATCATGTCACTGCCTGAGAGAGCAGCTGTGTGGACAGAGACCACAGGAGCCACAGAGGCCTCCACTTAGATTTCAAAGGATGTCTTAAACAACCAGTGAACCCAGACAGAGACCGGTTTCAAGGGTGGGGGCCACCACTACAGAGGGCCACCACTAGGGCAATGCTGTGCAGAAAAATCGGGTCAGAGCTACTGCAGAGAGTTCCACCAGGACAGTGCCTCATAAATCTAAAGGGGAAGAACTACCACTGAGACTCCAGAACTGTAGAGCTACCAGTTTAACACCAGCCTGGGAGAGCTGAAGAGACAAGACTCCAACCTGTAAGAACTAAAGCAAGGGCTGAGTGCTGGGAAGTGAGGCTGCCCATGGGGGGCTTAACTCCCACCCCAGTGCGGACAAGATGTCAGACCTGGGGCTTCCGGATTTCATATTTGCCCTGCTGAGGTTTGGTCTTGCTTCGAACTGATCACTCCTTTCTACTTGCTTATTTCCTCCCTGTTGGAATGGGAATGTTTACCCTGTGCCAGTCCCATCACTGTGTTTTGGAAGTATGTAACTTGTTTTGATTTTACAGACTCACAACTGCAAGAAGTTTGTTTTTAGTCTCAAAAGAGCTGTTGGACTTTTGAGTTAATGCTGGAATGAATTAAGACTTTGGGATTATTTGGATGGCATGACTATGTTGTATGTGAGAAGGACGTGAGTTTCAGGAGTGAATAAGGGCTAGGAATAGAATGCCATGGTTTGTCCTGCTGAATTCACACAGGAGTTTAATCTCCAAAGTCGTTATTAACAGCATTAAGAAGGTAGAAACTTAATCGAAGGTGTCTAGAGATGGGGCCTTTGGGGAAAGATTAGATTAGGTAATTAGGATAGAGTCTCCATGATTGAGTCCTTCTGGCTTTATAAGGAGAGGAAGAGACACACACACATAGAGGTACAGATGTGATTTCACCATAATCTGATGTTGCCAGAACCCATGCCATGCTGTTTGGACTTCTAGCCTCCAAAATTGAGGTAAATAACTCTTTTCTTTTTGTCAAATGGTCTGCTTCAGGTATTTGTTACAGTAACAAAAGCTAATTAACACATGTAGTATGAGGAGGCAATCAAGTAAATAGACTGTTATGTGCCTCAGTTTCCTCATCTGTGAAACTGAAGACATTACCTACACCTCACAGGGTCATATTATAGATTAAATGAAAGAACATATAAAATGCTTAGTGTAGTTTGGCACAAAAGTACTCAATAAATGTAATTGTGAACATGGACCTTGTTCTGATGCCATGGGAAAAGATTGAAGACATAATTTTGAGGAGGAGGGATAATCTTAAAGTAATCTTGGTATTAGTGCTACAGAAGTAAAGGATATTTTCCTTTCCAAAGTACTGGAACCAAGATGGGTACAGTGGTGTGCACCTGTCTTCCCAGTTACTCAGGAGGTAGAGGCAGAAGGTCATTTGAGGCCAGCCTGGACAACACAGCAAGATGCCTTCTCAATACATGTAAAACAAAACACAAAGTGGAACTATCCAGTGTTGAAAAGTAAATCACAAGAGAACCTATGTCACTTGTAAGTGCCCTCAAAATATGTTGTGGAAGACAAACTGTTTTACAATTTGGCCTCAAGCACTAAAAAACAATGACATGAAATGTGAGGGTTTTTCCTTTGCAATCTGAGCTGATGATACCCATTTCCTTTGGAAAGTTATCTAACACCTTCAACTTTCCTCTTTGTTCCCGGATTGCTTAATTCTAAACTATAAAGTCAAAGCTCTGATGGACTATTTTTCTTCACACAGATGCCTGTTAAACATAAACACCTAGAAACAGGTGTAAAATTTACTGAGTCAATCTTTTAAAATAAGATACTAGAATATCTTGATTTTATGTATAATTTTAAGTGTGAAAATGTTTTCCCCCTAATTTTAAACCTAGGTAAGTTTTAAGTTTATATATTGTAATTAAAACTTGCCTATATTTAAAATAGCTGAGGAAAAATTCACTTTAAATGCATTAGATTTAAAATAACTACAAATGCATATACATATGCACACCCATATATGTATTGATAGTACGTAAAACATCATTGCTACTCTAAAGTGAAACCCCAAATGTTTTTTGTTATGTTTGTTTTGGTGCCGAGGATCAAAAACCCTGGGCCTTGTGCAGGCTAGGCAAGCACTCTGCTACTGAGCTATATGTGTGCCCCAGCCCCTCAATGGCTTTTTAAAAAATAACTTTCATTATGTATATGTAAGGATTACATACTGTAAAATAGATAGTAAAATGATTACTAAAGAAGCAGATTAACATATTTATCATCTCAGTTACTTTTGTATTTTTCATACTAGAGATTTTATTTGCAATACCAGAGTGAATGTTCTCCCACATAAATACATTTTTTTCCATTCTATTTACTGGCTCTTTTTTAAAAAATTCATTTTAGTTATACAAAACACCTGGATACACTCTGACATTATCACAAGAGTGTGTGTGACAAAAACAGCTAAACTCTTAGTTAATAAAAATCCCTTGAAGAGTACAATTTTAAGTTCAGTGCTCATGTTTATGTAGACCTCTAGACCTGTTTGTCCTACATATCTGCTTCTTTGTGGTCTTGACGTGTCCCCATATCCTCTCTCCCTAACCTGTCCATGATAACCACTGTTTCCTTCTCTGTGTTTTTGAGCCTTTTAAAAAACATATCACCGCATGTAAGGTAATGTAATGTTCTTTTGTGTCTGGCTTATTTCATTAGCATAATGTCCTCCACATTCAACCATGCAAATGGAAGGATCTTATTTTTAAGGCTAAATAATATGTCAGTGTGTGTGTGTGTGTGTGTGTGTGTGTGTGTGTGTGTATCAGTGCACTGCACATTTAGGTTGTTTCATTATTTTGGCTATGGGGAGAGGTGCTTCAGTGAACCTGGGAGGGCAGATGTCTTTATGAGGTGGTGATTTCATCTCCTTTAGGTATACACTTAGAACAAGGACTGCTGAGTCATATGGTAGTTCTATTTTTAATTTCTTTAGGAACCTCTATGCTGTTTTCTATAATGGCTGTAAATCAACATACCAACCACTATCCTATAAGGATTCCCTGTTCTCCACACCCTTCTCAACATTCTTTTTTAAATATGGGTATGGGTAATGAGGTGACATCTCAGTGTGTCCTCTCCACCCATTGCACCCCACGTTACCCCGGATTTAACCCAGGGGTGCTCTACCACTGCTCTACATCCCCAGCCCTTTTAATTTTTTATTTTGAGACAGCATCTTGCTAAGTTGCCTAGGGTGACCTTGAACTTGCAATTCTCTTCCCTCAGCCTGTTGTGTTGTTGGGATTCTAGGCATGCATCACCACATCTGGTTTTAATTTGCATTTCCCTGATGATTAGTGAAGTTGAGCACTTCTTATTCTTGTTTTTATGGGGTCTTTGGAGAAATGTCTGTTCAGGTCCTTTACCCATTTTTCAACTGAGTTATTTATTTTTTAGGCTACTGAGTTGTAAGAATTCTTTTTAACTTATGTAATTAACCCCTTATCAAATATGTGGTCTGCAAATATTTTTTCCCAGTCCATAGATTGCCATTTCCTTTTGTTGATTGTTTCTCTTGCTGTATAAAAGCTTTTTGTGTTTGCTTGTTTGATGCAGTCCCATTTATTTATTTTTGCTTTGGGTGTGATAATCAGAAATCAGTGTCAAGACCTTACCTTTCTCCTTTGTGTAAATGCTATGATTGTTTGCTTTGTGCTGACAATAGTGCTTGAATATTTTATGATAGACTCCTTCAAGCTAGTAACTTTGTCCACATACCTAATGTTCTAAGGGTTGGGAATGTAGCTCAGTGGTAGAGTACTTGCCTAGCATATGCAAGGCCCTGGGTTCAATCCCTAGCACCACAACTCCTCCCAACCCCAATACCCCAGATGCTCTAGATTTTATTCTTTACCTTCTATTTTTTATTGTCACAATTTACATCTTTTTAGACTATATGGTTCTTAATTTATTGTAACTATTTTTGGCCATTTTGACTTTTCATGTTCAAGCTAGAGATTTGAAAGATTCACACACTAACATTAGGATAATGGAATATTATGAATTTGATTATGAATTCATTTCCAATAGTTTATATTTTTTGATTTTATGATAACAATTATCATTCTTTCACTTCTGGTTGAGGCACTCCATTATTTCTTCCTTCTAGGGCTGATTGGTAGTGATGAATTTCTTCAGTTTTCTGTCCTTATTTCTGGAGTACAGTTATACTTGAAGTTTTTAAAAAAATTTATTTAACACTTGGAATGTATTATCTTATTTTCTCCTAGTCCACAAGGAGAAACACACTGATAGTTTAGGAGACTTCCTAGTATGTCATGTCAACTTTTTTTGGTTTTGGTTTTTTTTTTTCCAACTTTTGATATTTTGATCATAATGTGGCTTGGTGAGGACCTTTCTACATTGATTCTGTTGGGAACTTTTTAGGTTCACGGATATGGATGTCCATATCTTTCCCAAGATTTGGGAAACTTTCACAATTATTTCATTAAATAAACTTTCTGTGCCTTTCTCCATTTCTTCTCCCTCTGGAACTCACATGATTTGACTATTTGTTTGCCTCACAGTGTCCCGCAAGTCCTGTAGATTTTTTCACTTTTTTCATTACTCCCCTTTGGCTGGGTTATTTCAAAAGATTTGTATTCAAGGCAGCCATTCTTCTGCTTGTTCTAGTCTGATTTGAAGCTTTTAAATACATTATTTCATTTGTTGAGTTCTTCAGCTCCAAGATTTTTTATTATTTTTTTAAAAAATGATACCTATCTGAATATCTCACTCAGATCATGAATTGTTTTCTTGATTTCAATGAATTATATGTCTATATTGCCTTATATCTCACAGAGTTTGCTTAAGATCATTATTTTGAATACCTGAAAAGGAGTTCATAAATATCCATTTCTTTGGGATCAGTTACTGGAGAATTATTTTGTTCCTTTGGCGATGTCATGTTTCCTTGCTTTTTCATATTTCCTATGTCTCTGTTTATACTTCTACATGTGGAACAGTAACTTCTTCCAATTTTAAAGAATTACTTTAATAGGGAAAGATGGTCATCTGCAAATGGGTCCTAGTTGTTGGTTGGGGAGTGTGTACTGGCTCTGGTTCTGGGTAGGCACAGTAGTTTGGCTTTCCTGTAGTTTTCTTCAGCTGTAATCGATGTCAGTGATAACTGTGGGAATCTCAGTGGCCTAGGCTGCATACGTGTTTGCCAATGGTGGTGGCAAGGTAGATTGTTAGGGTTCTTGGTAAGAAGGGCTTCAGGGATCCTCTTGGTCCAATTTTTTGCATAGTGGAGTATTTTGGCTGAAGAGACCCCTCTTAATATTGGGTCTGACACAGGCCATGACATCCACACTGGTGCTTTTCTTCTGAGTACAAGTGCTTGGAATGGCTGTAAAGCTGGGGTCTTAGGCTCAGTGTCTTGAATTACAATGGTACCCATGGCATGGGTATAAGTTCACTTTTGTAGGTATGGGTTGATGCAACTCCTGCAAAGCCATGGTCTGTAACTCTAAGGTATTCCCCAGTGGTTCAGATCTAGGGCAGGGATATAGCTGTGACTCTGATCCTAGGAGTTAGGGCATAGTACTGCCATGACTCTAGGGATGATAAGTATCCCAGAATCTCAGGACCTTGGAAACAGGACACAACTGCAACTCAGGTCCTGGAGCTAACAGAACATAGAAGCAATTCATGCACTAGGAAAGGGGTGCCACAGGGTGATGATTCTGGACCTTGGAGTGCTAGGATACAGCAGTGACCCAGGCTCTCTGAGGCTGGATGCAGTGGCAACAAGGATCCTAGAATGGTGGGGTACAACTGTGATTTGTGCTCCAGGGACACAGGACAGTGCAATTCATTTTCCAGAAAGGTAGAGTGCCTGAGCTCAGACTCTGAAGGGCTCATTCAGACTCAAGGAGGTGGATGCTGTGCCTATTCAGTGCAGAAGGTGGTATGGCACATCTCAGCTGAGCCCATGTTTCTTGGGTGGCTGAATATCACATGGGCTTGAGCACCAGGGATGTGACTGTTCATTAGGTCGAAGTTCCAATTCTTTAAGACCAAGGCTGAGAGGTTGAGTTGCAGCTGCTTGCCTGGCCAAGGGTCCAATTCCCTGGGGCTAAGGCACAAGATTGGTATAGTTGCTGAGGAGACACGGCTACTTTACAGGCTGGAGCATAACTTCTCCACTGGGCTGAAATGCTTGTTCTCCGAGGGAGAGGGCATTGTGCTCTCTGGGCTTGGGTCCTAAGGTAGTGTCTGCTTCTTTGGCTCAAAGCTCTAATTCCCTAGAGCCAAGGCACCAGACTGGTTCAGGTGCTGAGGGGTCACAGCTATTCTGGAAGCTCTGGCATGAGTTCTCTAGTGGCTTGGAGTGCCTAGTCCCTGAAGATAAAGTGCACTGTGGGCTTGGGTACAGGGGTCATGGCTGATCCATTGGGTCTAGGTTCCAGGTAACCTGGGCAGGGTAACTAGGATGGGAGAGATGGAATTCCTCCTAGGCAGCTTGTTTCCAGGTGGTAGGGAGCTGTAGCTTGGCTAGGGAACAGTGTACCACCATATGTGAGACTGGTGCTATGATGGCAGAGCCTCAGGGATGGAGAAATGCAGTGACAACTAGCCTGAAGAACAGAACACACTCTAGCAATGGCTCAGGTTTCAAGATTGCACAGTGTAGCATGAACGTGGTTCATGGAGTAGAGTGTGTATGTGTATGCGTGCATAGGCACCTTCTTTGGAGTACTGAAGCTATGTAAAGTCTGGGCAGTTCCCTAAACTGGGCTCAGAGGCTGTGAGGATGGCAGGACTTTCCAGTAGCAAAGACTGTGGGTGTCTGCTATAGTAATGAGGCTGCTAGGGACTTTCTGTTTACCTTTTCTCCATAGGGAGAAGTCCTTCTAGTTCTGAGCTGATCCCAACTGGGGGAATGGGTGGCAGGGGTCATCCTGAGTTTCTCCACAGGGTTGCTACCACTCCTTGAGTCACTGATTGAAATGTAGTTGTTCATTATTTTGGTCATCCTTGGGGTGGGGGGATGGAGAATAAGCCTTAGGACCTCTAGTTGGCCATCTTACTCCAACTGCTTTATTAATATAGAAAATGGTGTATTTGCATGTGTTCTATTCCTTGAGCAAAGATGGACTCCGAATCCTGTTAATACTTGCTTAGAAGGAGTAAGAAGAGTAAACTTTATCTTGACCATATGCAAATAATAGGTAACCAAGTGTTTTCTCTTACGTGGGGACTTAGTATGGAGGTAGGTTTGTGAACTCAAAGAGTTTTGACTGGTGCATCCTTGAAACTGGCATTTGAAAGTATACTCAAATTATAAATATTTTTTCTTTTTTTCCAAACTGAATGATAAACATGGCAAAATGGTTGTCATCTGCTCTCTGTTGTGGTTCTTCCTCTAACCCTTGTTAGACAATGGGTTTTCCAGGCTCCATCCTCATCCTACTGTTTTCAGTGAGATGATTTTATGATAATGACTTTGAGTCTAGATCTTTCATATCTAAGCACTTGTAAGATGTCAGTCATGGTGACGAGGGCAGAAAGAAGTCTTCACTGCCTGGCTGTTCCATGGCTTCAGTCCTGTCTAAGTCTCTGTTTCTGCTGTGGTACTATTGGTCATTGGCTCAGCTGAGACAGAACTTGAGTGTCCTCAACTCTGTCCTCTCCCTCAACATCCACACCAGTTTCATTGACTTTTTTTTTTTTTTGGTGTTAAATATCTCTTTCATTTTTTTCCTCCCCTCCATGCCTAGCACGTTTGTCCTAGTTTAAACTCTCTTCTGCTGTCTATACTATTTAAGAAGACTACAACTAGTCTCCGTGACTTCAGTCTAGTTGTCATCAAATACACCCTCCACATTATAAAGATCATACTAAAATACTTCCAGGTGCAGCATCTTCCACAATCTCACCCATACCTCTTTCTCTTCCTTTATTTCATAGCTTATTTTTGCTAGCATTTTATATTCTAGCAATACTAAACTGCTTATAGTTCCTTTTTTCTCCTGCCATATTTATGCCCATGCTTTTGTTCTTACTGGATTTCAACTCTATAACTCTACCTCATCTTTTAAGATTCCACTCAAACATGACTTCTTCCAGAAAGCTTCCAATTTTCTATCTTTCTTGCATCTAGACAAATGAGGTGTTCATCATGTGTTTCCATGACACTCGGTCCGTACACTATTACTTCACTTTCACTCCTAGAATTATTTTGGCGCACTTGTAAACAGACATTGTAAATTATTTTGCTTTTTACATTTAAAATCATTAAAGCATCCTGGTGCTAAGCAGGACAGGGAAACTGAGGAAAACCAATCACATCTTATAGATATTTCCTTATTAGCTCCAGGTCAGGGCAAGTAATGAAAGGTTAAATATGAATTATAAAAATCACAACATGACGAATCTCTTCAAAGGATGCCCAGACCCAGGGCCAGGATCAGGAGGATTCAAATGAGGCATTTAGGGTTTAACAGGTAGGAAGACACTTGCCCCTAAATTTGGGGTGCCTTCTTTTTCTTATCTTAGTCCTGGTCTGACTTTGGAAACCCTTTTAAAAATGAGAACTGAAATTAACACAGGGCATTTATTTCTAACTTGTGCTGGAGCAAAAACAATTGTGGAAATAAAATCACCTGGACAGGTGTAAACAGGGTAGGGAGGACAGAGAACAAAACACAAAGTGATGATTTTCATGGTGGAATGAAGGGCTGGGAAGCATGAGAACTCACCTCTGGCATGGAGCTCACTTCGTGCACCTGGCCGATGAGCTTACAGTAGGACTGAAAAAGCAACAGCAGCTGGAAGTGTAGCTTATATAATCTCTGACATAGCTCCAGTTGCTAAAGAGAGAAGGTGCATGGGAAGAAATAGTTATTAACTAGTGAATTACTGTATTAACTAGTGAAATCTCAGTGGAAATGAATACTCTTTTTAAATTAACAAAATATAACTAGCTGTTATACCAAATAGCAGAAAACAGAATCCAATCTATAAGCTGGAGAAATTCATAGTATAATATCAAACATTACATTCTATATAATGAAAAATGACTAACTAAAGAGTAGTAGTAGCTACAAAGGACAGAGTGAATCACATTTCTTTTGCCACTTAAATGCCTACAAATTATAGCTGAGTGGTGTGTTAATTATTATAAGGTATAAATAGCTTTTAAAGTTTCTTTTTATTAAAAGTATAGTTGAAAGTCAAACCATTAAGGTGTTAAATCTATAAATTGAAGTCCTTCTTGGGAGATTGCTCTGTGTAATAATTCCAGCTGTAATTCTAGGGTACAGACTTATCCTAATATCTGTAAAGACAAACTACAGAGTCTTCTCAAGTACTGTGCTGATTTCTACCCATTGTTCAATATTTGCTGAATTGAAGAGATATAAAAGGGACCAGAAGGCTTAAGAAAGAAATTATGAAAATACCTTAAAACTTTCTGGGCAGAGAACATTAAAAAGCAATCATACGCTGGGCGTAGTGGTGCACGCCTGTAATCCCAGCACTAGGAAGGCTGAGGCAGGAGGATCATGAGTTCAAAGCCAGCCTCAGCAACTTAGCGAGGTCCTAAGGTCCTAAGCAACTCAGTGAGACCCTCTCTAAATAAAATACAAAATAGGGCTGGGGATGTGGCTCAGTGGTGGAGGGCCCCTGGGTTCAATCCCCAGTACCAAAAAAAGAATCAATCAATCAATCAATCAATCAATCATACAAAATGGTCCTGGAGCCCCATAGATACCTCTAAAGTTTCATTATGTATACTAGATGAAAAAAAATCACAAGTAATCCCAACACCAATGATCATAATATTCTTTGAGCTGTATCATCTACACTTTGCCTATTTTATTTCAAGAATGGGTTAGCTCCTTGACTGAATGGGATTCTGCAAAAGGAAAAGAACAGACTTCATTAGATAGAATTTCGTGGCTTAGCATTCATTAGGGAAAATAGGTTGAAATATGTGGTTTAAACTAAATGGTTCACTGTTCAATTTTCAAATGGGGTTAAGGAAGGACAAATAGTCTCTCTTTTACTAATAGATCATAAACCACTCAGTTCAGAATTGAGAGCTTTGAGGTGACTAAAAAATTTCCCCCAAATCAGTTTAAGGAGAGAAATTATGAGAATTAGGTTTGAGGAAGAATATTTTACTGCTATTATGAACAGACTTTTGATCTCGATTTTTAAGTTACTCAAATTCATGCTAAGACTGCTGAATTAAATTTCCTTCTCCTCCCACCCCTTTCGTCCTTCTAGGGGAAAAACAATTTTGCTTTGATTTATTGATCTCTCAGTACTGATCACCGCCTAAGTTTAAAGAAGTAGCTACACACACTAATTAACCTAATGTTGTTTAGTAAAAACATTTTATTTTATGGTTAATTAACTTCTTTTGTGGAAATCTTTTAAAATCTAGTATAAAAGATAACTGTCAGAAACTTGCAAATAAATAAAATAGTATTGTTTAAAAACAATGTTCCCATCACAATTTAGGGTGAAACCTAGCTATGAAAACTCTTGACTTTCATAAGTGCCAAATAAGGTAGTTATTATTGAAAATATTCCACTGATAGTATGAGAATTCATAGCAATGTAGGTTTCTTCTTTGGGGCAAGAGCAGCCCAGAATGCTACTGATAAAAACTGCCATATCTCAATCTACCAAATAAAATAAAATGAAATGAAAAGGGTAAACATGCTAAGAGATATAATAGTAACAGTAAAAATAAAGTTTGTTATGGGTCCATGCCTAAATGGACATAGAGTATGAAAGAAAGTTAACTTACTGCAAGAGATTCCATTTGCTACACAGCAAGCATGGCACAGGAAACAAAGGAAAGGAAAGAAAGTACAGGGTCAGTGTATGCATGCAACAGAAAGCACGGCCCTCTTCTAAGAGCAGAACCATCAGCAGTATTAGCATTGCTGGCCCAAACTTGATAAATGGTTGCCAATGTTGTACCCGTTCGACATGCACAGCGTTCCAGTTAAAAACAAGCTTTAATGGGAAACAGGATGTTTAATCTTTTAGGTTCTCTGATTAGTTGGGTTAGATTTTGTCAAGTCAGTCTTGGAGACCAGAAGTAAAATTTTTTTACTGCTTGCACATTTTAGTGTATAAATGTAAATAATATGTGAACACAGTGAAACTGTGGACCTTAGCTGAGTAATTTTGAAGAACTATAGTCCCAAACATAGTAGTGTTTTATATTAATTAAGGTTGAGTCTTTAGAATGTCTAGTTTTACATCTAAATTAACAATTTAAGTGGCATTGCCTTCTACACATTAAGAGTATTTTATAGGATTTCTAAATACGTTATTTCAAAGGAATAGACATTGGATAATTCTCAACAAGTTTGAGAAATGACCAAGTAATTTTCCTACAATTTATTTTTTGTAATATTTTGTCTCTAGTAGACAATTTCTAAAAATGATTGATAGTTTAAAATAATATAAATTTGTTACTGGGTCATCTTCACATATAGCTACCAATTTTTGATTTCACTGGATCATAATCATAGAACTGGTTTAGTGAATGTTTGGGTATTTAAGAAGAGAAAACCACAACTTGACAAAATATTTTTAAAAAGTCAATTTGACCATTCCTAATTATGGGACAATATATCTGATTGTGAATTTTCAAATATTTAAGGACCTATCTCATTTATTTTCTAATCCTGACAACAAAACCTCTTATTTTAAGATTCTTTCAAAAGAATCTCTGAATTATCACTTTAATGTATTACTTTGACATATAAGGCACAGTGCGTAAGAAATAAAATTATCAAATTCTTGTTAGTATTTACAAATGTAATTGAAAGAACACCACTGATAACCCCCACCCCATCATCCAAGGTTCCCTTTTCCCTTCACTTATTGCTAATAACACATGGGGTTGGCACATTGATGGCTATTAGGTTTACTGAGCAGTGTTTTGGACACTGGCCATGGATCTCTCTCAGAGCGTTGAGAGGTAAACATCTTTGAAGCTTGTGATATGGATTACATGGCTTGAAGTACTACCTACCATTTTCAAGAAAACTTTATGTCTAGAGGTGTCTGCAACCACACCTTATGTGTTACAGTACAGGGTCCTATCAGGCATACAGGGCCAGTCTTTCATCTGTATATACACATAATTTCCACTGTGAAGACTTTTCAGAAAACATCAAATATGATTGAAATATTTCGTATATATGTTAGCAAGCAAGTGCTTCTACCATAGAATCTACGTTTTAGCAGCGTGGAATGCAGCAGTGCTGAGTAAAGACATGGTCTCGAAGAAAGCTGCCATCTTTTTACTGGTTTTCGAAACAAGGTCATAATCCAAGGGGGTCAGCAAATGGGTTAAAGTAAAATCCTCTCTGTTCAATAAAGGCAAAGGAACTTTTTGACTCCAGCTAAGTGCTGAGGAATGTCATTGTCAATGAATTCCTGCACTTGGCTCTCAGGGCACAAAATAGTGTATTTCTTGGGAGATGGCCAACTTTGACAAACACATTTTCAGTGTCCTTCCTAAACTTTTCTTTTTAGGTAGGCTAGTTCAAGCTTCTTTGATACTCACTATCTTAGAATCCTTTCCTAGGCCACAGCCTGGGACCTCATTTGAATTTACAGTTCCAAAAACAGTGAAAATGGCCTTTTCAAGGGACTGTTTCATGGAAAATATTCAAACTTTCTTAGTCTCTGTGCTAATGCTTTCCTGTATCTGGGTTTTAAGAATAATCCCTCCTTTAACTTATAAAGATAAGTTCTTTATAAACTTATCTGTTCCAGTGACCTAAGGTCCTTTTGAGAACATTGAGGGAACGTCATTGTTTTATGTGGTCACAAGAATCTTCTTCAAGCTCTGTTCCTGCTTTCCTGATAAGACTTAATTTATAAAATCAGATTTGGAGGTATATATTCTCAAAATGAGAAAAACAAAACAAACAAACAAAAACCCCAAGAAGCCAAGATGTAAAGAATGGATCACAAACAACTGAAAATGGGCAACTTCAAAAGCCCACCATAATCCAATTCTTGTTGATTACTAAGTAGCAGAGCCACATCTGTTTCCTCCATATTCTGTCCCCAGATGGGTTCTATGCTTACAACTAGTCAGTAAAAATCTAAGATTTTTTGACAGTGTACTATATTGGCTATTATTTTCATCATATTTAATCTCTGAAAATTATGGGTTTAAGCTAAATGGAATAAAATTTAGATTCTAGATAGGAAGCAATCTTGCCTAAATGCTGTAGCTTTGCTCTTCAGTGAACATAGGTGCATCTAATCCTCTAGACAGGAAAAAAATGCACTCACTTGTTAATAACACTCAGGTTTGGCATGTTGACAACTAACATGTTTGTGGAGATTTTTTTGGACTTCAGTCATGAGTATCTTTCAAAGCTTAGAAAGATAAGACACCTTTATGTATTTACTATTTTCAAGAAAACGGTAAACTAACTTTAGCCATTAAAGGAAAGAGTATTGGTTATAGAAGGAGGATTGACAATATCTGAAGAATGAGGTTTAATGGATTATAACTGAGCTTGAGAAAAGTCTTGTTCAACATTTAACTTGCTGTTCAACTTGAATAAGAACACAGGATGTATTCGTCGGTTATGTAGAAAAAGGAAACAGAATTGAGGTTGGTATCCAGGAAGACCCTAATAGTTGGAATGATGATTTGAATATAGTAAGATGAAATATAGCAGGGTCAAATGTAAATTATCAAATGTTCAAGTCGTATTCAGAAATATCTTTTGCATTATGAATGTGTCAACTAAAAATCCCATTTAACAAATGAAGTAGAAACATCTCCAGCCTTCCTGGGGCTACTTTTGCAAAACTGAGGACATGAGCTGTGTTAATTAGTTAAGGCCAAGACGAAAGCTGTGGCCTGGGGAAGCCAGAGCTGTCAAGAGACTGTTTCCTGGCTTACATTTATATTAACTCAAACAACCTAGTAGTACTTACTACAAAATAAATTCTATAAGAGATGGGGAGGTCTATGGAAACCAAAGCTCCTAAATTATTAAAAGTGCTGGTTTTAAGTTCTGAAAGACTTTTCTCTCCTCTTGCTATGCACAGACTAAGAAAACACTAGAGGCAGCGTCCACAAGTGAGTGAAATGTATCTTGTGAGACACATGCATATCATAGTCCCTGTTTTATGTCCTCTGTAGTGGATGCTGTGCTTTATCTTAGCAGAATTGGTACCATAATCCCAAAGAAGCTGAACTCATTTCCAATCATGTTTGCCTTTTTTAAAAAAATGTCATATGCTACATATTGACATTTAGGTGAATGAAAGACAGATATATTGGTGATTCCATAATATCACATCACCTAGGGAGATTTAGCCTTCTTTTGTGTAAATAAGCCCTATGATGTTGCCACAATGATATCACAATGCATTTCTCAAAACATAGCTCATTGTTAAAGGATATGACTGTAGAAGTAAAGAAAGAGTAGATAACGAGGAAATAAATAGGAAGAGTAAGTGAAAACAAGAGAAATCTTTGTTCAAGGAAGGTAAAGAACTAAGGGGGGCCGGGAATGAGAAGCATCTAAAAATAAAACAGCTTAACAGAAATAAACTAAGCACAGTAGGAACACATTTTTTAAAAAGAGAATATTTGGGAAGTAGGATAGTGTAACTAGAATTTCTGATTGACTGTAAGATTAACAAGAAAGCTATACACATTTGAATGAATAACAGATGTGGTTTTAACCTTTGTTCATATAAATTCTGTATCATCACAATATACTTTGCTGATTTTTTGGTAACAGTGAATATAACAAGATTTAATGATTGGTGCATGTTTAGATAACTCATTTTTATATATTACTTTACAAACTATTCTATAAACTATACTAGGTTTGTGCTAATTGCAAATCTTAACCTGGTAACTATTTTCTGGACTGACGTTATCTGAACAGCTGAGTGGGAAAGCAACGAGAGGGAATCAGAAGGGATGGGTGCCACTGGATAGCCATAAATCTGAAACAGAGGTATTATTTTTAAATATATAGTACTTCTGGGATATACTAATAACACAGGGGATCCAGTGAAAATCGGTCTCAAATCATCCGAGGCAGCACATCACAGATCCACATACAAGGATTGACGGAAACACTAGTCTTCATTATGATTTTGTACTATACATTTTACTATGCACCCTTTATGAGAAGCTTTCGCTTTTTCACATATGAAATTGGCATTCACTTCCCATCCAAAGAGGATCAAATGTCATAAAGCAAAACCATACAGTGAAATATAAACATGTGCCTGCAGGATGGTGCATGCCTGTAATCCCAGAGGTTGAGGCAGGAGCATCACAAGTTCAAGGCCAACCTAAGCAACTTAACAAGGCCCTAAGCAACTTAGCAAGACCCTGTCTCAAAATGAAAAATGAAAAGAGCTAAGGATGTAGCTCAGTGGTAAAGTACTCCTGGATTTAATCCCTAGGATCAAAAAAAAAAAATCTGTATTTATATATTCCACACATACATACATGTTTTCAAGAAGGTAGAAATGATACTTCAGTATCATATCTAGATATCTCTTAGCCTTGTAGTTTGCTTGTTCAATCTCTAGTCTATTTGTGAAATTTATTGAGGGGCTCACCAAGTGACCCAGTGCTGGCAAAGACAGTTACTCTCTGGACTATAAACTTGTCCAGGAAAAGTTATCAAACTGGAAATGAATCTTTCGTATCTGAAAAATTTTACCCCAAGATTTATTTGGTTCTTTTTACATTAGTAAAGTACTGTTTCTACGCAGGAAGATGTTTTTTGATCCTCTGGAACATGTGTAATCTAAAATGCTTTCCCAGTAGTGATAATGTAATTCCAGGGGTGACACCTTCTCTCTGAGACTGGGCAGCAAATAGCCTTCTAACTTCCCTTAGCCTCCCTTGCCCACTTCAGTCTGTTTCCACAGTAGATAGAGCAGCATAGCTTTAATCAAATCATCCCCTGCTATTAAAACTTTTCAGTTGCTTACCACTGCTGTGCCACACCCAAACCCTGCACGGTCTGGCTTCTGCCAGCTTCTGCAGACTCTTCTCAAGCTTTGCTCCAGTTCACTTTCTGCATTTGTTCCTAGGGAGGCCATGTTCCCTCCTGCCTCAGGGCTTTTATGAAGACTTTCTACGCAGCTAACTCTTGCTTATGTTTTAGATCTCCACATAGATGATACACCATGGAGAACCCTCCTTGAACTTCCCTCTCATTTGATCAGGCTGTCTCACTGTGTGCTCTCAGAGCTTACTATTCTTTCCTATCTTTAATGGCCTTATCACATTTAATACCTCTGATTTTTTTTTATTAATGCCTTATCTCCCTGACAAGATCAGAAGCTCTATGACAACAAAAGTCTTATGTGTTCCTCACTATTGTAGCCACCATGAGGGCAAAATAGGAGGCACTTAATAACGGCAGAATGATCGATTTTAATCCATTCATACGTTTTTGTCCATTGCCTTTACAGTACATTTCCAGCCAGCTGATTTGAGGTATATCCTTAAAGCTATTCTAAATTGGAAAATCTGTTTTTGAGTGGTTGGGGAAAGGTCAACAGAAACTTTCCTCACTAAAGAAACTAAGTGGTTTGGTGATGAAATTTGGTTTTATATTCTGAATTAAGAACAGATTTATTAGGAAATGATTAGTATGGTTATACAGTATTCAGCAAAAAAGATTATTTTTATACCTCTATTTTTCCCAAACAGAAGGAAAAAAAAACCAAAAAAAAAAAAGAAAAACCCAAATCCCATCAACACACAATCATGCATGACTTGAATGTCATTCTGTAGTACTCTATTGGTTTCATGTGAATGTATGAGAACTCATTATGCCTCTTCTTTTCTCAAGTTCCATGCTGCTTGGATAAATCAAAACCAATACAATGTCAGACCACAGAAGAGATACATTCTAATAGGCTCTTATTACCTTTTCTTCTGAGTCCCCTGGTTGACAGGTAATCACTCCATCTCTTGATCCTCCTGCAAATGTTGCCTTACAATTTGCAAGCCACTGTCATCAGAAAAAGACAGACATAGGTGAATTTTTTGGTTGGGACATGAGGGGGCTAAAAGTAAAAGCCGAACATTTTCTCTCCTATAGGTTCTATTTATGTAATTGGTTTTATTGGCATTCTATAACCATTATATTAGGATTATAATCCCAAAGAGAAGAAAAGATGAAGTTTGTCTCCTCCCTCTGGAGCCTGTCTCAGGTTATTCACACCTCCCAAGAACTTATAGTGGTTGGGTTCATTTGGTTTTACCTGAATGCATATGCACAGAAAACACAAAAACTTACTGAGAGAGTGGCCTCTTTTCTGTTGTTGTAGGTATCCAAATATTCTTGCAGTTCTAAAACACTGAACTTGAGTTTGTCCAGAAGTCCACAAGAAAGGAGCTAAAGACAGGGAAATAATTTGTATTAAAACATCTAGAGAGATGAGCTACCAACACGGAGTCATAGTTACTCAGAGAGAAAACATATTTAGAAGTAACATAAAGAGGGAGAGCAGTACTATCCATTTTAGTAAGGTGTGAAGTTTGTAATTTTGCTCTATTATCATTCCAGTAATATACCACATGGTGTGAAGACATTCAAATTCATTTTGTATTTAAAATAATAGTGATTTCTCATATTCTATTCCTTGCTATGAGGTGGCCAACTGCCAACTGACTCTGCACAGACTTTAAAAATCAGGGACATTTTTATTGGTTCCAAACCTCAGAAATTATTCAGCTTATATGATGGTTTCCATGATATGATTGGAGATGTGAACTTGTTAGTCTTACAGGTTAGTTATATTCAGAAAGTCATTATTCAGCAGTCAGCCAGAGATTGTCTTAATCCTCCTTTAAACTCATCATTTGTGGTTTGAGCTGTGTGGATCCAGAGGGTGATGTGTCTGTTTGAGACTTGTGGATGGGGAAAGACCATATGATTGGCCAACCTGGTCAGGTCAGCTCTGGAAGTTATCCAACCATACACACTGCTGGCAGAGTCATCAGGGAGAGGTGCCAAGGTCATGGAAGGAGCATAGATGTATGTTTTCTCCTGTTTCTGTAAAATGACTTTGCTTCAGCCTGGGCTAGCAATGCACATCGATCACCCCATAGACCCAGAGCCCTTTGGAAGTCATATCACAGCACTGCTAAACCACACTAAAGGTCTTTAAAACAAACCACTACACAAACATGCTGCCCTGAGCCGGGCAGGCCCTTCACTGCCAGGGCAGGGCTGGGATACTCACAGTCTCAGCATCCACGAAAAGTGTAGGGCATTCAGAGCAGGAGGTGAGCATCTGGGAAGAGCTGACAAATTTGGATCCAATTCCCCGAAGGTTATCTCCAAGGTAGCTGGCTGCATCACAGGTTAGGAAGCAGAATCGTTTCTGAATATTCTGCAAGGGAGGATAGCGATCACTTGTAAAGGCCATTTTAACTTCGCTACTAGAAAAAAAACTGTTTACATGGGGTGGGACTTTTAAAATTTTATTATTGATTTGTTTTAATTAGCAAAGAAAAGTTATGTGAATTGTGTAAAGAGGTTTTCAAATATACATTGTATATATCTGCTTATACACTGTGGACTGGGTAAATCTAGGGTAATTAACATGTGTTACCTCACACATACTTTCTTTTCTTTTTTTTTTTTTGCCGTGAGAACACTTAAAATCCCCTGTCTTAGCAATAGAAAAAAAATTTTTAAATCTTTACAAAAATCTCAAAAGAGCATATGTCCTCAGGGAAGGGAGTAGAGTAGGTAGGACAGGATTGGCAGAAGGTCCCCTTAATGGTTCTGATGTTGTGGTTGCCCAAGATTGAGGATACCAATAACAACCAGAGTGGCAGAAGTGAAAGGTACTTCATAGCAACTAGATCATCCAAGATCGTTGTCTTCATAATACCACCCTGAGGTTGAGCAGGTTGAGGCTGAACAGGAGAATTGTTAATTAGAAGTTAAGAGGAAAAAGAGGATAATCCTCGGACAGAATAACAACCCTTTCTTAAACCAGAAGTTATCTGGCTCCCTGGAGAGCCTTGGTCCTCGGAATGTTGAGGAAGCACCCCTACCTTAAACAGAGAGGAGAACACGTGAAATGTGTACACAGCACAGGAGCCATCCGAGTCACACATGAGCTGGTTGATGTGGCTGCGCCAGGCCTCCTCGGCATCATCACAGGCTGTGGGCTGAAAGGCGGCAAGGATGGCCGAGAAGAAAGGTGAGGGAGGGGGAGAAACTCCCCTGTCACCTTCTCCAAAGCTGGAAAACATGAAAACATCTATGTCAGGAAATGACGTCCTCCTGCTTCTCCTCTACCTGACTGTACAAATTCTAACCCCAAGTGTCATCATGGTGAAGCCTGTTTGGCCCACTCTTCCCTTTGAGTGTGTTCTGGGAGGTCCTGGCTTTCATGAGAGGTCTCTAAGATCCTTTTCTGATCCTAGGATATGGAATTTTCACCTCTAGAATTTCTATGATTCCCTTTTCCTCATTCCTGTATACAGAATGGGTACCTCTTTTAGCCCTCAGCAAGTGTCTCACTTTCCAGGTGCTGTGCCCCTGACAAAGTATGCATTTGGATCTATGCTTTGGTGCTTCCATTCTTCATTGTGAAAAATTATAATATAAATTTTGATGCTTCTAATTTTTCTTCATGGTGATAGAGTATTAATGAATACATAAAGCTCAGAATACAAGGGTTGGGGAGGAGAAGAAATGAAGAGAAATGTAGGGTAAGAGAGACAGGAAGAAAGAAAGGAGAGAGAGTGAAAAAAAAGTGAAAAGTATATTCTACAGATATTACCTCAGCCTTTTCCTTTGATGGTCAAATACTGCTTACCATGACAGCAGGCCTTACTTAGTTCTAATTTTCAACTCTCAGAAGAGTAATTTTAGGGTCTTGATTTTCTTCTCTTGAAGTAAACCTATACCATTACTATTTGTGATTCCCCCTAAAAGCTGAATTTAACTATTGTGTTTTATCAATTCCTCTTCATTTTTTTTCTATTCATGTACCTAATTAGTTTCAGAGACATGAGCCACTAGATTGGAAGGTGCCCTCTTGAAGAAGAGTGGCTATTTAGCATAAAGATCCCCTTGTTCTTGTCTTTTAACTCAGAATGGAAAGAACTCATTCCCAAGCCTTGCCAAATTTTGCTCATCTTCAAAGCACATAAGGCGTGGACCATGTCTCCAGGCCCTTCTGTGGCTTTTCATGTTGCTTTTTGACTTTATAAATTCTTACACAGACCCTTTCTTGGGTCTGCATAAGGCCTTGCACTGGGGTTGGATGATTCTGCCTTGGTGAGAGCCTGCTAAGTTCTATGTCACTGTGGACTCCTTCATTAGGAGGCCCGAGCAGTGTAAGCGTAGCACTGAACTCAAGTTAGTGTGAGCATAATGCATTGTGTTGTGTACACTCGTACCACTCATTTCCACCAAGGGCTTCCTTACCTCGCAAGAGTAAACTGGTCCAGGCCTCGATTGCCTTTTTCCTCTCCCTCGGTCATATCCAGGCTGAAGCTGTCACTGCATTCGAAAGCTGCAGGGAGCTCATTAATGGAACTTGAAAGATCATCCTCATGCACAGTGGTGTCTTCCTCCTCCTGGACAGCATCAGCCTGAGGGGTTAAAGAAAAAAGAATCCCCAACATGTAAGAATATATCCAGAAAATCTGTTTAAAGAAAAATTAAAATGTGGAATGTGATAGAAACAGCATCTAGCTACAGTGGAGTCAATTGATAGAAATGGATTCAGAAATTCTCTGAAGGATTGGTTTGTTTAATCTCTTTTCAGTCTCTTCCACAACAGTCCCCAAGGGGCTCTCAGTAGATTATCATACTTGATGCATGCTTATGAAGTATAAAATTTGGAAGAGTCCAGAGAGACCCCTGGACCAACCTCCACATTTTACAAATGAGGAAAGATGGGCTTGCCTAATATCAGGCCAATAGAGTTAGAACCAGGAATTGAAACATGGCTTCGGATTCAGGACTCCTCCTGTTGTACCACCCCAGCCTTCTGAAGTAGGTTCATCCAGACTTAATTCCCTAATATGGAACCCCTTAGCCAGTGGACACTAGAATTTAGAATTATTGGTTCCTGGCACAGTAGATGTTCCAGAAACATCTGCAGTGTACATGAGTGATCCAGAGTCCTTCACCAAGCTTGCTTGGTTGATAGGCTTTTCCACATTGAAAATTCCCTAAAATCCACATGCATATATGCTTTACTCTTGAGTATTCTTGAAAACAGCAGATAGGCGTGTCTGCTTTCACCTTACTACAACATGTGGAATGAGCAGTCAACATGAAAGGGCTCTAGGGTGGATGGCAGTGACAGGAAAGAGACACAGCAAGGAAAATGGAAAAATAGGTGGGGCTTGAACTTGGGCCAGAGGACAATCAACCAGAGAACTGATTGTTCTTTATGACAGGAAGGAAGGCAATTGGATTACATATCAGAACAGAAGAAGAAGAAAATTCTTCTTCACTGAGTCATTTTCGTAAAATCAAGGTGAAATAGAAATGTATATGAATCAGAGCTTTAAACCTCTAGCTGCCCATTTAGTAGGTAGTATTTTGAATGAAGGATTAATAGGGGAAATGAACAATGTAAAGCTTTATTAGGGAAACAGGATAGTTCATATCTTTGGAGGAACTACTCATAAACACTGAGTTTCAGAGGTTTATCTTTTTGCTTTTTAAAACTACGGTGATCCAAAGAAGCTGGCCTCTGGGGTTATTAGTACACACAAATTTTATCTATTGGAGAAACTGAGTTCTTATGAAATGTATTTATTTATTCTTCTAACATCATAGGCATATCAAACACCATAGGAATTTGGCTTGAGAAAACAAGGGTAGCTCTTTACAAATAATACTTAATCTGTCCTTGTTAGAATTCAATGATTTCTACTACTTTGGAAGTACTTTCTATGAGAAGGCTATATAGTATAGTTTTCAACACAGAAAGACAGAAAATGACAATACCAATGTCACATACCCTTAACTTTATATATATTTTGTAGTTTTTATCCCTATGAAATTGAATTTCTTAATCTGAGCATTCTGACATTTTAGCCTAGAATAAAGTTTTCTTTCAGGACCTTTTTGGCCAAAACAAAGCAAAATAAGGACTCTAAACTCCAAGAATCCTGACCACAGGTGCCTTTGCAGTGGGGCAACCTTAGAAATGATTCTTAGTTAAGCTTTAGCATTTTTAAGTAATTGCACTTTGGTGGTTGCCCTTAAAGCACATTTTTTTTTTTTTTTTGGGCCTCAGCTCTGATTTTAGTATTTATGAAACAATATAGAATAGCCAATATTGTATTTTGATATTAGAGATATCAGAAGGAATATGCTTTTATATTTTTTTCTGTTTTCTTTTTCAAATGTACATAATCATAACAAACTCAAGATAAAGAAAGCTTTATTCTAGCCTAACAGCAGTAGATTATTTTGCTATTTCTAACATAAAGAAATAAAATTCCATACTGATAGGCATAAATGTGGGTGCAGCATGCAGGTGGATAGTTTTATGGACAGGACATTTTCTGGAAAATTTGATAAAATAAACCTTAAAGGAAAGGTATACTTGAATATTTTTTTAAAACCCACAGTAAAGAAATTAGAGCCATTAGTTAACATTTCTCCTCCGAGTCTGGCTAGGAGAGTTTTGTGCAAATCTGGCATAATACTGTGATTGATGTTAAAAATTCCAATAGTATGCCAAAAGGGGAGCATTGAATCAATGTGCAAATTGTATAATTGGTTCCTACATAGGAAAAAATTTCCCCAAATACACCCACACGTCACTTAGCATATTGTTGTATAAAAGCCATGACAAAGAATAGTAGTTTCCCAGTCACAGAAATCTGAAATACACAGCACTCTTTTGCCCTCAATCAACAGTGTTCACTCACAATGTTTCATTTTACAAAGACCTCAGAACCACTCTTTCAATCAGAAGATGTCTGGTCAAGTTTTTCAGCATAAAACAACTTCAAAATATAGGCTCAGGTGTACAAGCTTCAATTATTTCACTAAAATCAGATAGGAAAAGTGCTTTCACTTTCTACCACCCCCCAACAAGAATTCTCAGAACATTAGAAGGAGTTATTTTTTTTCCCTAAGGAAAATTAAAATCATAACTGCCAAAATCTCTTCACCTTTGAACCCTCAGAAATCTGCAGGTTATTCATATCAGGCAAAGAAGCATCAAAACTGGCCATTCTGGTGATAAAAGAATGAGGGTCAGCAGGAGTTGAGTCACAGGCTGTGGTGAGCAATTCCATGGGATTGGCCTCTTCAGAGGGGGAGAGGGTCATGATCTGTTTAAAAAACAAAGGAAAGAAAATATGAAATTCCCATTCTTTAAAAACTCTAATTATTCTTTACCTAAGAGCACAAACCACTGCTCTTTAGTTGTTTGGTAGGTATTGATTTTTTAATTTTCCTATGTCTTCATTACCTGACCTTAAACCTAGCAATCTAGTGTTAATCTAGCATCATGGGGTATCCCTCTGAAACATCAATGCCTGTATTGTCAGATAACTACACTGCAAGGCTGTCCTATTTCCTAAGAATTCCTCAAAGTTATTTGGGAAAAATTTAGGCCTTCAGATTGGATGGCTTTCTGGGTATATAACACCCCCCCCCAGCAGTTGCTTCCTTCTACCACCTACAGAGAAGAGGCCACTTAGAATCAGATACCACCTGAGAGTTCAGAGTTTAGTTTGGCAGCTGTGGAAAGTTTCTTTAGCTGGAACTGGGAAAAAAAAAACCCTTCTGAATTACAAAAAGTAAGTCTCCCCAGTTGCCACAGAGGGAGAGTTGCTACTCACTAGGTCGGAGTGCTCCAGGATCTGGCTGGCTGTGAGGTCCTCCTCCTCAGATGATTCATCGGAATCCTCATGGTTCATTTTATTTAGACTGGGAGGGCTTCCTGAGAGCTGGCGTTCCTCCAGGGTCTGCATGTCACACTTGTCCAGACTGTCCAGAGAACGCCTGCGCACTCCCCAGTTGAAATTGTCCATACTCTCACCCTGAAATCACACCATCAGCCAGGTTTTTATGCAAAAATTCTCCTTCATTTACACCTTCACACATCCAGTTAGTCACAGCTTAGAAACAAATATGATAAGCATTACCTCTCATGCCCTCATCTGCTTTGGAACTGAAACTTTAACCTGACATAAAAAGTAACAAAAGCAGACTGTTTTCATATGAATGTATATTAAGTCATGGTAGAGGTAATCACACCCCTTTCTCCAGCAGGTTAAGTAATAAGTTTTTTTTTTTTTTTTCAGGTTGATTTCAATAAACACTAAAACTGATGTGTTTCCCCAAAATCTGTAGAAAGACACTATTAAAAAAAACTTCAAAAGAGGGGTGTGCTCCCTACCCCCACCAGCCCCTGTTTAGTACTCTTTTCAGAAGGAGAAACAAGTAGGAGCTAAGATTGAAGCACATTCCGGAATCCTTCAGCTATTAAGTAGAAGAGCATTAGGTAAACATTCCAGCCTGTTCTGCCACAGCAGTTCTCACAGATAATATGCAGAGTTAAGGACTGTCAGAGTTGGACAAAGTTTGACAGATCATGCACTATGCAGAGGCTAGAGCAGCAACGGCTTATGTTTTACTTTAGACTCATCTCTAAATATTGTACCAACCTGGTACAATATTAAATTAACAATAGTTAATTAACAATATAAACAATATAAAATTATATTTATAATTTATAAATTATAATTTATAAATAACAATATAAAATTAACAACAGTTAATTTCCTACATCAATGTCAAAGTTATGGCTGACTTCTACATTCTCATTTACTGAGAACTAGCTTACTTGGCTACATCACTGTTAAAGAAAGCTTTCAGTTGTATCCTAGACATTATGAAACATCAGATATTAAATAAGTTTATTTATAAATTATGTTAGTTTTTTTCTAGAAATAGATGTGTTTCTTTTAAAAGACAATAATAAAAAGAAATACTTTCCAGTCTACAAATTAGAAAATTTTAACCTACACAATCTAATAAATCTAAATCTAATCTAAATAAAATCTGTCACCAAATCCTTTCATTTCTTGGTAATTTGAAACAGTACTTAATGGTTCACTGAAATAAGGTAACTTTTCTGATGTGAGCTCAATGGACAATTACTAATATGAGAGATGCAAATTACTATTGAACTTAACATTATATTTATTCATTTCCTGTGGTTTAAGAGTCTTGTTTCTGACTCCACCAGTTTGCCATTCTCACAGACCTCTGATAGGATAGATGTGTAGCTTTTCCAAAGTCGGTTTTGGCCATTTATGTAGAAGGCAACTGGCAAGAATTCTAAGCACATCATTCTGGATAGTATATGGAAATTGTTATCATTATTCATTCCTGTTTATATTTATGATTGTTGTTAGGGTTGTTTTTGATTATAAAGAGAAAGCCAACATGTTTTCCATGATTTGTATCTGCTCAGATCAGGTACATCACTAATTCGACATCAGAAATTCTTCAAAATCAAAAACTTTTTGAGTATTGTTGAGACACCCCCCTGTAGAATTTTCGATGCCTCATATAATGAGTCAGAGTCAAAACACGAAAACACTAAAAACACTGTATAAAATTACATTCAGGCTATGTGTATAAGGTATGTTTGAAACACAAATGAATTTCCCATTTAGGCTTGGGTTCCATCCCCAAGATTCCTTATTATGTATGTGCCAATATTTCTAAATCTCAAAAAATCTGAAATCAGAAACACTTCTTGCTCCCAAGCATTTCCGGTAAGGGTACTCAACCTGTATCTCTTCACCACCAAATAATTTTTTTTCCTAGTGGAAAAGGGCAACTGCTTTGTTGGGATTTTAACTACTAAAGTGAAAAAAATACGTAAAAGAGGTCTTGGAAGAGAAGGTAAATGCAATGTGTGAAGAAAGGAAAAAAGAAAAACAGACTATATACAAGAAGAATATGAAAATTATTGGGAGAAATATATAAACATAAATTCACAAAACTGATTTTTTGCACCAAATGAAGGATGGGTTGGATGAGATATCTTAAGCAACAATTGTGAACAATTCCCACACTGATTCTGAGACAGTCATGAGCCTGGAGAGCAATATAGATGTCCAGGGTAAAGAATGCTATCCTGGGCATAAATGGCTGCTACTGCTTGGTAGACCTGAAGCCATCTGGCATGAGAAGAGGAAGGAAGGGAAAATTGTTCTTGCAGGAATAAGATCTGTTTTTGACACGTCTATTAGAGGCAGAGGCATTGAATTTATTTCCCTGGAGGTGGCTGAGGGACTGAGATGGAGCAGGGTTATAGTCTAGTCCCAGTTGAAGTCCATGGTGATACGGATGTGGTGTAGCTTAGAGGGAGAGCATGTGCTTAGAAGGGGCAAAGCCCTGGGTTCAGTCTCCAGCATGGGCAAAAAATCCATGTGCTTATAAACCAACTAGGTTTGCTCAGTGTGGCACAGAGATATCCCTAATGGGGAAGCCACCCTCAATCCTATCTTTCCTCTGAAGGTCAGATTTGCATTTTATGTTACATACTAAATTACATGTCAGATCAGTTTTACTGATGATGCCAGATTATATGTGAAAAAATATAGAGGACAGCTAACTATTCCAGAAGGACAATTTGTATATACAGTTATCAAACATTAATATTCCATTCAGTATTTATACTGGGGTTATATAGTATTATCATTTAAACATTCTAGAAATGTTGGAAATAATATTCTTTGAAGTAATTTTTTCATATTAGAACCATGTCAAATTATTATTATTTTTTTTACTGCTGGTGATTAAACACAGGATCGAAGCTACGTCCAGAGTTACAAAAGAATTTTGTTGCAGCAAGTTTCTTAGGGTAAATCTGATATGCCATAAACATAATGATCATAGGTCAATATGCCCAGGATGATCCAGATTTATGCCAGTTTTCCGGGATTATTATTGGCACCCTTTTTTACTTGGGAGAGCTCTGGTTTGGATGAAAATTTATCTAGTCATCATACAGAGATAGAGTATAATTCTTGGAAAACAAAAATGTTTCATTGGAATTATATATGGTATATCCATTGGCAGCAGATTGTTGATTTCACTTTCTATTTTTTGGGTACTACAGATTGAATCCAAGGCCTTGTGCACACTAAGCACGTTTCTCATAACTTGAGCTACACTCAACCCCACTTCACTTTTAATAGAATAATTTTACAACAAAATCCATCCAGTTATATAATTGCCTAATCAGAAATTATAGGATTTCCACAAATCATATTTGAAGATTCACTTTCTCCCAAAAGATATAATCATGCAATATTCAGCACTAGGCATACAAAGGTTTCTAAAAAAAGTCCTGTATTTATGTTTTAGAAAATAGCTCTTCAGCCAAGAAAAATACCTCTTATATCACACACACACTGAAGTAGAAATACACACACAAAGAAGCATACATTTGCTGAAAGGGAGGAAAAATAAAGCAATTATATTGTTATAAATCTACAATGACGCAAAACATATACTAGCATATCTGAATTAAAAATAGCATCATCTTACCTGAAGTTCCTGGATAGCAGATTGAATGGACAGAAAAACAAATAAAAGGTCTATTTAAAATGATCATTAAGGATACTCAAGTGCAATTGTTTTAGTTTTAACACAACAGCAACTAACAATGTTAGCAATATATACCTCAGTAGACACAGCTTAAAAAAAAAAGATAAACATATGCTATCCCTAAAGAGAAAAATCAGTATTAAACATCAGAAATTCCACTTCTCTTAGTGAGTGGTGGATCATGCAGCTGGGTAACAAATCATAAGTACCAATTCTGAAATAGCTTTCCACTTCAGTGACAACTTTAGTCTACTCAACACTTCCTTTTTTTGAATGCCTAAGTAATTCTTTGTGAGAAAATTGTTAAATGTCATGAGAAAACGAATGAGGGTCATCAGCTGGGGAAAAAGGTGGTATCACCTGATGCTGCTCACAAAGCTGAAAGTGTTTGTGATCATGGTCTGTCTGCTGTGGGTGTGTAATTAATAGCCAAGACACAGTACCGTTAAAGCATTCACCAAATTTCAAGGGCAAAAACCTTTATAAAGATATTATTCAACAAATTCCTGAGATTATTTAATGAAAAGGAGTAGACATGACCAAAACAACTTGTCTTTATTTTGACAACTGTGTTTGGATAGAGAAGCCAAATATGCTTAACTTTCTCCAGATAGGTTATTCTAAAAATTATACACCAATGATGGGACAAGGGGACTGACACTGAGAATGCCTACTCTGCAGGCAGGCATTATTATACCCACTGGCAGATGAACAGGCAGAAACCAAGAGGAACTGCATCTACGCTTAAGGTCATATGGCTAAGTCACTGGCAGAGATGAAGTCCTAACTTGGAGCTGAGGACTCTGAAGTCCAAGCACTTCCACTCTACTGCTCTGTAAGCATGTTAAAATTCTTCATTACAGCAAAAATTCTCAAATGGTTTATTTTTGAGCCATGATCTGTGTTGCCTAAGTTGGCCTTGAACTCCTGGGCTCTTAATCATAAAAGGTGAAATTATCTTTGTGGTTTTTTTTTTTTCAGTTGTTGGCTAGGACAATAGAGAGATAACTAAAGGAAGTTATAGATAGTATTATTTATTGTCCCTGGAAAACATTGATATAATATTTATTTTGAAGAAGTGGGCATCTCTGATTTTTTTCTACCTTATTGGTTTATTTTTTATTTTTATTTTTGTGATATTGGGGATTAAACTCAGAGCCTCCACACATACTAAGGACACATTCTACCACTGAGCAACATCCCCAGCCCCCTCTTCTGATAGAAATTAATTTGTGAGTTGTTCTGAAGTGTTGGATCTCTCCACTTTACATGATTACTGTTAGGTCACTCAGCATAACATTTTCTCTGGATGGGACAGGAAAATGATGCTTCTCTTGCTTTGTCAGTTTTTTCCATCTCTAGTTTAACTTCCAGAATGAATTGGATGCCTGAACTTGAATTCTAGCCTAAAAGCAAACATTAGGTCAGTTCCCAGTTCAGGGAGTTAATCTTTTGACATTAGTAGAGCACTTAGCTCTGGCTCAGAGACATGTAGAAGGTATTCTAAACAGTTACATTTTGCATTAAACTTTTAAAATAATCCTTACTGCATTTAGTAAATGCATTCTCTATCACTAATTATGGTGAAAAGAAACCTCTACAGTATTTTTCTTGGTTCTAGAACAATTCAAGGTGAAAATTAAGCTGATACCTGAAGCATGCCCTGCAGTCAGGGTTTTCAGCTACCCACGACTCCCCCACCCCTCAACCAGGGCCTCAGGCATCTCAAGCAAGTGCCCTTCAGCTGAGCTGCACCTTTAGCCCCAGTCAATGCTTTTCTACTCTCTAAGGACTGGGTCTGCTCAATGTATTTTCCAGGGAGATAATCAGTGGAGAAAACATCATTTATTCACTGGACATGGATCTCTCCTGTTGGCACAGATATCCAGGGTAGTCATGACCCAAGGAAGACAAAAGTAGTTAGTTCTTTGCCCTAGACATAAGGGGCTTGGTCAGTAATCATATTGTTTTAGGAAAGTTAATCAAAGCATGATTTTCCCACAGGTTTGCAGTTAAGTTAGGAGGCACCTCCCTGCCACCAGATAAATTCAAACTTTGAATTTGAACCTCCATTTTAATTGTAAGACCAGTATAAAGCCCTTTGGAAAATATACCATATTTAGTTAAATATGAGATGCCAATGTTGAGCAACACAATGTTGAGCCAGGCTGGGCAACAGGCATCTTTACATAAACCAATCTCACTTAAGTGAACTGAGTTTTTATTCTCCAGGGGCAAAGACTGCTTCTCAGTTGGAACATGCCTCTGAGTTATGGAAAGGAAGGTGACAGGGGTGTTGCTCCTCCCTCCAAACCCTGTTCTCAAAAACATGATTCATACCAGAAAGCATCTTATTACATGATTATCATTCAAAATAAATGAATCTGTATTTGCCTGTTGAGGCTTGAATTCAGCTGCTCCAGGTGTCTGGAATGCTGGCCATCAAACTAAAGCAGAGCAAAGAAGCTCTCCTGTGCTTTGTTTCAGGTTCTAATGACTTCATCAAACAGAGCACAAAGATGCTGGAGCCCTGAGGGCCCCAGTCTCCTGTTGAGGCAGGCAAGTTGTGAAGTGAAGGAATTAAGAGAATCAGAGCAACTCTACATTTAAAATAGTTAAATGCTTAGCATATTTGCCCAGGTGCCAGTGAACAGGCTCAGAACTGAAGTGTTTTTGTAATTTTTTTTTAAGATCCCCTTTGGACTGTAAACACACAGTCTCTGTGTGGTCATTACCACTCAGGTCTTTGCCATTTAGAAATGACTTGGCAGCTGTGCTTTGGACCAGGCAGGAAGGGTGTGGCAACTTTTGCCAAAGTCAAGCGACTGTACGTTGAATAAATTGATTCAAAATAGAGTTTAGAGCTTCCAACTAAAGACCTTGTTACAAAAATTCACTCTTTAGTAGGTAAAAAGACACTGTTTTGTTAGTCAAGGACAAGTCCAAAGGGATTATTTTTATAGAGAATGTAACTGTACCTCTCCATCCTCCAGCTCCACGTCTAGGAAATCGAAGTCCCTAAAGACTCTAAACTGCTGCTCGCTGTTCGTGTCGTCCATGTTCTCCTGTTCCCTGGCACCGTCCTCAGAAGACACCAGGCTCGTCTGATGCTCCAGCAGATCCAAGTCCCCACACGAGGAAAAAATCACCTACAAATCAAGAGCCCTCTCCTGAGAAGCTGGTCTGCCTTCAGTTGTTTGTGCTATGAAAAACGGTAATTGGCTCTTGTAGCACTGTATTTCCAGTACACACCTAATTCCTTAAGTGGGTATTTTTAGAATGTTCTTTTATTATTTATGTTGGACAGGTGCCTTTGGATTAAACTCCTTGCAAAGACGCAAGCTCATGCACCAGGAAAATGGTGAAGAGTCAAATTGCTGCCTGTTAATGGATGAAGATGGGACACCACCTGGGTGTGTGTGTGTGTGTGTGTGTGTGTGTGTGTGTGTGTGAGAGAGAGAGAGAGAGAGAGAGACAGATAGAAAACCGAGCATGTGTTCATGAACTGTAGCAGCTAAGACAGTTTTCCAGTGTTTCACACCTGATTAAATTAGATCTTGCACACACTCACAGACACATGTACATGAAACACACGTTAATGATAGCCTAAAGACCATACCAAGATAGGATATTACAGAATGCACCACAGGAACAAAGGGGTGAGCCCTTTTAAAGATAAACCAGGAACTGGTAAGGAATAAGAAATAGAAGCCAAAAAGAACAGTACTTGCTCATTGGAATTGCAGAATAGTTGAATACCATGCCCATGATTTGTACTTAAATTCCTGTCCTGTTGAGTTAAACAAATCAAAACTTTTTTTCTATTAAAATCTTTAGTATGTTGATGTTTTAAAATTAACTTCTATATTTAGGTTTTCTCACTGAGCCATTGTTAATAGCACTTTGTAGAAATAGTGAACTGTGAATGAACCTAAATATTTTGTTAGCTAGGCAGCTACTGAGCATGTTGAAATTAAGTAAAACTAACAGTAATTTTATATAACCATTATGCTGTTTCAGTCTTCTTTAAAAAACAGGGAAATCTATAAGAATTTAAATAGAGCTGACATTTTTCCAAAGTAAAAAGAGGGAATGGATTTAAAATGTAGTTTTTTTCTCCAGTGTTTAAGAATAGTTGTAAGATACACACTATACACGTTGAATACCCCAAGCCTGAAAATCCAGAATCTGAAACTTTTTGAGTATTGACGTGATCAAAATTTTCAGATTTTCAAGAAGTCTGGATTTGCAGATTAGGGCTACTCAATGTGTAAAGTCTATGCAAATAATTCCAAAATCCAGAGCTCTGAAATCTGAAACACTTTTGGCCCCAAGCATTTCAGATACGGGATATTCAACCTGTATGCTCAGGAAATGGTCCATGATGCATGGTTCTGGACAGGGATTGCAAATGGGTATGTGAGATAAATTGCACATGAGGGCCAGTTAACTAGTCAATGAGAGAGGAGACACAAGAATTCAGATTTCCTCAGCTGAAGGCTCCTTTTCCTAGTTAGGAGCTTATTTTATTTGTAAAGCACCCCAGGTAAATATTTCTAGCTGGACAGGCCTGAGCATAGGGGCAGAGAGTGTGAACCTGAAGAAGTGCCAATCACAGCGGCAAGAAAACAGCCCTAACAGACTGCTGCACTGCAGAGGCAAACCACTCTCGCTCCCTTGTGTGCTAAGGAGGCTCTGTCTGCCCCTGCCACCGTCCCCTCTGCCCTAAGGAATGTCACAGGATCAATCAGCCCACTGATCAATAATGCTACAAAGTGGAGGCCACTTACATCACTTAGCTGATGGTTGACTGGGATACTTTTGAGATGAAAAGAAATGTCAATTTGTACTTGTGCAGGTATTTATGAGCCTCTAACACTTCACCTGCTTGTGAACAACATTAGTACTAAGACAGAGTATGGGATTTTAAAAATGGTTCTGCAGAGAAATTGTTCTGCTAATTCTTATTTGGCAAATTATTTAGTTTGCTATTTCTTTTTCAGAAGTAATAAAGATGCTGTGATATAGATGAAATCAAAATTCTTGGTGAAATCATACCCTAACAATTGTACTGGTTTTACTATAATATGCTTATGTACACAATCTGAATTTTCTGAATTTTATAGGTTTCACAAGTTTGTTTACATATTTGTCATTTCACTCAAAAGCCTAATGGCACATTTTTTCAGTGAAAGTTTAAAAAAATCACTAAAAATTTTGTAATGTTTTAAAGTGTTGTGATATGAACAGAGTATAATATTTCCACCATATGCTGTTAAGTTTTGTCAATATTTTCATGTAAGTAAAATGACATCACAGTAAGAAATGCGGGTACAGAGTAAAATTACACCTAAGAGGAATTAGAGCCAATCAGGTTTTTCCTTGCTTCTAAAGATGTAAGATTAAAAACCATGAAATAGGGAGGAATAATCCATGTGTTTGGTATAGAGGGTGGATAGCAGCCTTGTTTTTCATGATAGAATCTTAAACCATATGATCAATATCTAAAACAGACGAAAGGCAAAAGACTATAAGTAACGAAATAACTGTGATGTGTGCTAGACTTACGGATGGGTTTTTGCTTAATCCTACTTCTTGGCCACACAGAGAAAGGACGTGCACCAACTTTTCTTTTGTCCTCTTCTGGAAAAGAAACACAAGGCATGTTTTCATTATGGGGTCCTGCAAGTAAATCTGCTCTAATATTGGAGGCACTAACTACAAAGGGTGGGCAATCAGCTTGAAATGGGACCACTCAGAATTGAGATTTAAAAAACACAAGACTCGAGCCGGGCGCAGTGGCACACGCCTGTAGGCCCAGCGACTTGGGAGGCTGAGGCAGGAGGATCTCGAGTTCAAAGCCAGCCTCAGCAATTTAGCAAGGCCCTAAACAACTCATTGAGACCCTGTCTCTAATAAAATACAAAATAGGGCTGGGGATGTGGCTCAGTGGCTGAGTGTCCCTGAGTTCAATCCCCGGTTCCAAAAAATAAAATAAAATAAAAAATAAATAAATAAAAAACACAAGACTCTATGGAAAAAGTAGGCTATCTCATCAGTAATGTAAAATATTGTAATGATTAACTTTGTTTCTAGTTATTTATTTAGTCATGCTGGGTCTGAATCTGACCTTGCAAATGCTAGGCAAGTGCTTTAGCACGAGCTATACCCCAGTCCAGTTTCTTTTTACGTTTTTTTTTTCTTTTAAGATGACTATTACAACTTTTAAGACAAGATTTACATTGTTTCTACTGGACATTGCTGATCTAAGTTATCCCAAGAAGTGTGTGTTTCTATGTGTGAAAAATCAATCCCTAGGTCCTTGTGTGAACATCCATCCCTCCCCTTGATAATCTTTTCTTGTATGTTACATCTAAATTAAATCTCTTATGTTACAGCACAAGTCTTCTTTCCTCAAATGAGTAACTACTTTCTGCAGAATGAAAATATTCAATTATTTGTAAGCCACATTAAATCTTTCTGGATTAATTCTTAAACAGATTCAATTTTTTTTTCTTCATAAATCTTTTTTTCCAGCCCCTTAGACATGGGGATTCTTCTGTAAAACATATTTTTCAATGAGCTAACTTGGTCACAGAATGATTGGTAGGTTGAGAACGAAAAGACATAGTAACCAGACTCCAGAAAACAATGCCCTTCAGAACAGCTCTTCCAGCAATCTTCCCAATATCTTCAAAATGGTTTTCTCCCCTTAAATCTGACTCAGGTTTCTTATGCAGAATGCAGAAGGAGGCCAATACCACTCTTAGATTTTCCTTCCTGATGGAACTTGGTTCACTCCATCCATCTTTCCAAATTATAGAAGAGACACTCAATATGGTGTCGTTTCAGTCTCTGTAATGGCAGAGACTGGAGAACTTGATGTTGAGGGGTGGCAGGAGATCTGCTCAACGATTCCCCATGTCTTGGTGTTACTGTATAATTCCTTATAATTCTCTTAATAAATCAATTAAGTGAAACATGGGTGAAGGCTGTACATTTTTCTTTTCTTCCCCCTCAATGTTTTCAACAACTCAGCACTCACTGAGACCCTCCTGTGCTCCAGTAGGCCCTTTGTTCCATTTTCCAAGCCTTTGAGAATGAAGGTGAATCCCATTGGGCTTTTCCTGCCCAGCACCCACTTCAGCTTCTGGTGCCCCACTTTCTCTTTTCATCTTGGGAAGGGCTCCTCTCCCACTCCTTTGCCACCTTCACACACCCTGCTAGCATCTTAAGTGTCCTTTTTTTTTTTTTTAAAGAACTGCTATGGATGTGAGAAGAGGGAAGGCCTCTGCCTATCTGAAATCCCCACAGCCAAAGGAAAATCTGGAGCTGCAGAACCTCCTGAGAATGAAGTCAACGGGAAAATATGAGGCCAAGGTTTTGGGAAGGGAGGGTGGAGAGAGTGAGAAGAAGAGAGTCTAAGGATTTCCTTCCTGACTTTTGTGTGCTAGGATCCAGCTGTGTTTGAAGCCAAGACAGATGGTACTACAGTTGGATACTGAGTGTCCCCCAAAGGCCCATGTGCTAAAGACTTGGGCATTAGCCTGTGGTGCTCTTGGGAGGTGGTGGGACCTTTTTTTTGGTTTGCATTTTTATTTTTTATTGTTTGTTCTATTTAGTTATATATGACAGCAGAATGAATTTTGATTCATTGTACGCAAATGGAGTACAACTTTTCATTTCTCTGGATGTACATGATGTGAGTCACACCTTTTGTGTAATCATACATGTATTTAAGGTAATGATGTTTGTTTCTATCATCTTTCCTTCCTCCCGCACCCACCCCTCATTTCCTTCTACATAATGCAACGTTCCTCCATTCTTCCCTCACCCCGGCTCCCACCCTCGTTATGTATCAGCATCCACTTATCAGAGAAAACATTTGGCCTTTGTTTTTTTGGGATTGGCTTATTTCACTTAGCAGGATATTCTCCGACTCCATCCATTTACCTGCAAATGCCATAATTTTATTCTTTATAGCTGAGTAATATTCCATTGTGTATATATACCACAGTTTCTTTATCCA
>JAJEJO010003581.1:0-33882 GCA_020662805.1 Glaucomys volans | reverse complement strand
TTTTTTTTTTTTTTTTTTGCGGTGCTGGGGATTGAACCCAGGGCCTTATGTTTGCAAGGCAGGCACTCTACCAACTCAGCTATATCCCCAGCCCCTCCATTCATCTATTGAAGGGCACCTAGGTTGGTTCCACAATTTAGCTAATGTGAATTAAGCTGCTCTAAACATTGATGTGGCTGCATCACTATAGTATACTGATTTTAAGTCCTTTGGGTATAAACCGAGAAGTGGGGTAGGTGAGTCAAATGGTGGGTAAATTCCAAGTTTTCTGAGGCATCTCCATACTGCTTTCTAGAGTGACTGTACCAATTTGCAATCCCACCAGCAATGTATGAGTGTGCCTTCTCCCCACATCCTTGTCAACACCTATTATTGCTTGTATTCTTTTTTTTTTTTTTGGTACTGGGGATTGAACCCAAGGACACTTGGCCACTGAGCCACATCCCCAGCCCTATTTTGTATTTTATTTAGAGACAGGGTCTCACTGAGTTGCTTAGGGCCTTGCTAAGTTGCTGAGGCTGGCTTTGAACTTGCGATCCTCCTGCGTCAGCCTCCTAAGTGCTGGGATTACAGGCGCGCGCCACCATGCCCGGCTTGCTTGTATTCTTGATAATTGCCATTCTAATTAGAGACAGATGAAATCTTAGGTGGTGGGACCTCTTAAAGAGTAGAAATAAGTTAGGTCACTGGGGGCGTGCCCTTGAAGGGGTTATTGGGGTCTTAGCCCTTTCCTCTCTCCCTTTGCTTACTGGCTGCCATGAGGTGAATGGCACGTACTCCTGCCATGAGGTCCTGTGGTACCACAGGCCCAAGGAAATAGAGCCAAGTGACCACAGACTGACACTCCAAAATCATGAGCCAAAATAAACCTTTCCTCTTTATCAGTTGACTCTCTCAGGATTTGGTCGCAGTGCACAAAGGTGACTAACACAGGTAGTTTAATTCCTTTTCTACTTCAGGCAACATTTCAGTGGATTTCTCCCACAGCACTAGAAGACTCTTGACTAATGCAGTGTTTTACCTGACAGTAAGCCCAATGGCACCAGTACTTTCACATGGTCACCTGTAAACTGAATACAGTCCCAGGCTATATTAAACTCCAGCCTGTGCACGGAAACCAGGATTAAAGTCTGTGCTCCCAAGAGCAGCCAGAATGGTCTTTGAGTGTACAGCCCTATTGACCCTTTGGGTGTCTAAGTCCTACAGAATGACTGGGAGAGCTAAGGGTTGTTTAGAGAAATGAAGACTCATCTGAGGGGCAGGTTTCTTTTAATGTCTGAAGGGCTGCTGCAATGTGAAAGAGGTCAGATTTTGTTTTCTAAGCCTTAAGAGGACTGGAATCAATGAGTAGAGATAGAATCAATGAGTAGAGGTAACAAAGAGTGAGACTTTAACATAATGGGATGTTCAAGGATAAAATGAGTGCCCTGAGAATGCTGTGAACCCTCATCACTAAGTGTTCAGGCCTAGATGGGCAATATTGTGAGAGTGAATGGAGGAATCCAGCATCACATGGGCATCTGGACTTAGCAGGTCCCCTAAACTGCCTTCTAACACTGAATGCCTAGGATTGTATACCTGAGAATACTGAGGCCTTTTCCAGCTCACTGGGACAAGCACATTGGAATTAGAGCCTGATGAAGTAGATGATGTGCTCCGGGTGACTGCCATGGCCCTGGGTTTCCCATCACGCCCAGAAGAATTCTGTAGTTCGTCATATCGCCTCCCAATGATTGGTGTCTTGAAAAAGAAGAACACAAAATCACCCATTCTTCCATCTCATTAATAGTTCTGTGGTATATTAAAATGGACTGTTCTAACCAGTAGCAACTGAAAAGTGGTCAAGTGATTAAAAGCAGGTCAGAGAAATTAAGTTTTACATACAAGCTCATTTCCCCAATGTTCAAACATACATTCTGAATCATTTTTCATCTTCAACATTTTCCTACTCTCTTTAGCAGGAGGAAACAAATCCAAGGACTTGTTCTTTAATATGGTTTATAAACCACTGAAAAGATTAGATGCAAAACATGGAGGAAAGCTAACAGTCTGTAGGTGTTTAACTATAAGGAAGAACCTCTGACAGTTATCATGAAAGACAAATTCCTTCCCCTCTCTCCAACCTTTAATCACCAATCTTTAAATACTCTTAATTTTAAAAAGATTACATTATTTGTATCTTTTTAATTTAATTTAGATGGATGAGGTCAGGGCCTAGTACTTGGGCAACCCTTTAGAACTTCTACCTCCTGAGAGCCTTGGGGTATGGTGACCAGGTGGACAGTACCTCCCAAACTTGAGCCCCAAGGAGGTCCCCCCTGCAGACAACATCTCACAGGCAGGCCTGTCCTCAGAGAGGGCAGGAACTGACTGGTAATTCTATACCTGCCTCTTAAGGCCCATCATTCTGGAGCATTTCTGGATCTGTGTGTGTTGAGGGATGCAGCTAACTGGCTTTTTTAAATACTTCTTGGGAGTAGAATAAATTAAAGTCAAAGAATAAAAATAGCTTTCCCCCCTAGCAATGTAAAAATAATGCACAGAGATTGAATCAATACCTTAATATCATTTACATACTCAATATAGATGTAGGATCACAATGGCAGCAAGGTTATCTCATCTCAAATACTAAAATGATAAGTCAGTGAATGCTATTGTGTCAAAAAAGCAACCTAGATACAACCTATTTAATAGTGCAAGAATTCCACATAAGCAGATCCAGTCCCCTTCCCCCTTGGGGAATGTATTCATTTAGCAGTGTTTGGAAATAATTATCAATGATCACTGTGCACCAGACATGATACCACCAGGCTCTGATTATAAATATCAGCAGAGTAGTTTCTGCTTTGGAGGGGGCATGTTTCATGGATCGTGGGATCATGGGATAAGATTCCATAAAAGTCAAGTAATTTTATACCTTACACTTAATTAAGCACAGGCACCCAAATGTTTGCTCATGGACCAGCTCATAAATCTGACCATTTTCTGCCCTTTCTTTTCTTCTCAACTCCTTAGTGTGGGTTCTGAAACCCTGTCTTTCTCTCCCCGTGCCTCATTCAAGGCAAGATTTATAGTTTTACTTGTTTGAAAAGCACTGTGGCTTGGGGAAGCCACCATAAAGGTGGATTCCATATTCCTATAGATTGCAGTCATTTATGGATCTGGTATAGTTCAGGGAGAAAGGTTGTGGCTAGCAAGACATGACATGATGCTTGAAGAGAAAGAATAAATGGTAGTGATGGCTTAAAATATTTAAGATCATTCCATTTTAAAGTATCTTTCTAAAAAATTGGTTTTCATGTAACTGAGTTTCTATTTCTAAGAGCTGTCACTTGTGAGCCCAGTGAATGTGACATTGACAGTTTTCTTGTTTCCTTTTTTTTTTTTCCCTCCAATGGTGCTGGGGATTGAACACAGGGACCTGTGCATGCTCTACCACTGAGGCACATTCCCAGCCCCTCAATGTATTCTTACCAGAACGGAACCAAATTTAGACCTTGGGAGTCTTTGTTTACAATAAATATAAAATAGGGGCTGGGGATAGTGCTCAGTTGGTAGAGTGCTTGCCTTGTAAGCACAAGGCCCTGGGTTCAATCCCCGGCACTGCGAAAAAAAAAAAAAAATATATATATATATATATAGATATATGTGTGTGTGTATGTGTGTGTGTGTGTGTATGAAATAAGTCTTCCTTTCTCCTGGCAACTACTTTTAACTTATGCCACCATTAATTCATGCCGAAATTCACAGAAATAGCTAACATAGTTAAGTACCTCCGAAATGTCAAAATGGAAGTCCAGGGTTTTCCCAGGTAGCTCCTTAGAAGCACTAGTCCATACTCGATGAATTTCGATCTTTGAGAGGTCACTGTGCTGGTAGGAAGGCAACACCAGGCTGGCCGATCGAGAAACGACCAACTTCAAGATATTCAAAGCCTCTCTCCAGTGAATGCTCTGCAGGAAATTAAACATTCATGGGTTAAAAACAACATTCTGGAAGGCTAACTGCTGCTGAAATTGACTGATTTAAAACATGTAGGGAATTCTGTGATAAGTAAAAGGCAAAAGATATAAGTAGACCATTTATATCTAAAATGACCTACATTTAGGAAATATGCAAATAAAAAAGACTCATTTTGTCTGTATTCACATGAATAGATAGTTAAAAATTACAAGTACCTTTTTTGCCAAGGAGCTACCTCCCTAATTTAATTAAAAAAAAAAAAAGCCCCCAATGCTAAAATGTTATGCTGCTGACTATTCACTCTTTCTCAAAGTTCTTCCCACCTCCAGGTTCCAGGTTCCAGTTTTCCTTGATCCTTCGACTTCTTTGGGTCTTCCTGCTCCATTTTCTTCCTAGTCCTTTTTATTCCTCACTTCATATCTCTCTTATTACCTAATGCAGGATTCTGGAAGCTCTTCTTAACTCTTTTCCTACCTTTCCCTTTGACATTTCTTTCTCTTTTGTCCATTCCTGTTTAAACTCAGCAGAATTCTCTATGGTCCTGCCCAGACTATTTCAATGGCCCCTTAACTGACCTCAGATCCAGCACTCTGATCTTTTTAGAACTCTTCAGAGCAGTCCCATCTCTCCGCCTTGATGCTTCAACGGCTCCCTCTGGTGGACAGGGTGGTGTTCACACTGAGCATGGCCTGCAGAGCTCATTCCCTGCAGGCTACCACTGGAGGTCCTTAAGCCAGGCAAGGTCACTTTGGCCTTTCCTCATGCTGTTCCCTCATCCTGGAATGCTTTTCCCACCACTCCTGTCCACCATTGGATGTCAAATCCTGTTGAAGCTGTCAGACCTTCAGAAATAAATCCTTATTTCTGAATAAATCCTTCTTTCTGAATGTTCTTCCTTTCCTTTCCTTAATGTCTATCAACTTCCTGCTCTTCTTTAAGACTCAGTTTGTTTCATCATCTTTGTTTTCTTGACAACCCCCAGTCAGACTAAACTTGTGGGAGAGGTACTTCTCCCACAAAAATATTGAACATAGGTAAAGCAACTTGAAAACAGTTGTAATTATTTTTATAATAATAAAATAAATAAAACACATCTTCCTTAAAATCTGCACAAAGGAAATCATGAATTAAATATGAAATTAGCCGTCATTCAAGATAAGAAATTAAGTACCAGAGAGGGCCCACAAGCCCAGGACAGAGTGAACATCCTAATATGAAAAGGAAATGGGCCACGCGATTAACAGAAAAATGCAACTGACCCACAGTCTCTTGTGATTGCTGAAATGGTTACCAAATGAATGCCTTCCTTGTGGCACAACTATCATTGGCACTTGAAAAATGAAGGGGGAAAGAAAACAACTTGGAAATCACTTTTAGCATTAAATAATTCCAGTAAGTACATGTCATTGGTGAAGATGGAAAGGGATGTCTAAAATTTATACTACCTGACTCAATGAGATTTGTGGTTGTGTTTCAGATAAACTTCCTGGCTCTAGAAACTGGTTCTGCTCTGCTTGTGCTTTTAAGATCTACTTATGTTTTTCTTTTCTTTCATTAATCCCCACCTCTTCCCCCATCCAGCCCAGGAGGCTCAGGATATGGCTTTAAAGAAACTTCTGTAGGTATTTATTGATGTTCACCAAGTGTCCTGCTGTGCAGGTTTCCCAGTACAATGAAACAAAAGCAGTGACTTTGGAGTCAGATTCAAATACCAGCTCCACCCTCTACTGAGATCTTGGGACCAGTCTCTTGTTGATTTTTGTTTTTAATAAATCTTTAAAGACTGTTTATGATGGAAATATTAAGATGACACAGAAACTGAGACTTGCATAATGAACCTCCTGTGTTCTGCATTAAGTATTCACATTGTCATTTTACTTAACCCCCAACAAACAGTTAGAATGTTTTAAAGCACATTTATGCAAGTTTCCTAACCTCAGTTCCCTCTGAAGTGGTGATTTTAACTGCTGAGGAACTTTTCACATGTTGAAGCACCTGGTCTGGAACCTGGCACCCAGCACACATACAAGTTCCTTGTCCCTTCTCCTCCTTTGAAATGAGATGCCAGAAATAAGATCTGCCCCTATCCTCCCAGCCAGGTTTGTGCTTTTAATATTCAGCCTACAAGACCCAGTAGGCAGAACTGTGTCCTCTGAAGGTCAGGAATGTGCCAGGGCCTTGTTCTGTCTGTCTCAGAATGCCACTCAGGATGCCCTTAACCACCAGGCTTGACTGCCCTTGGTTTGACACGGATATCAAGGAATAATCTGGTGCCCAGTGGCTTTGTACCCAGGGACAAGTTACAAACAAGTCTCAGTCTTTTGGGATTGACTCTGCTGATAAGTAAAGTTATGCAAATACTCACTTGTACATATTTTTCAATGGTCTTAAGGACTTCCACATTAAACTGCTTGACAGGAACAACAGAAAGGTCCATGTAGCTGAGCAGACTGTAGATCACTTGGAGGAGGGGCTGCTGCATGCTGGGGAGACCTTTCTCCAACAACTGTGGGAGGTAAAGTGCAGGTGGAGTCAGGACTTTTCCATAGAAGCACCCAGGTTTTCCCAGACCTTAACTATTGTATATTTCCTTAGAAGGGGAAATAAAAATTGTAATTACTGAGGAAATGAAGATACCATTGAAGACACTGTGGGGAGGTCCAAGGACATTATAAAATGTATACAATGAAATATAAGAAAATAAATCTCAAAATGAAAGTATCAAATAACACTAATCATCAGCAATTACAAATTAAAATATAATATTTCAGTTATGAAATTGGCAAACATTAGAAACTGGTAATATTTAGTATTGGTAAGTAGAAAAGAAATCAGATATTCTTATACATCAGCAGAAATGCAAATTGGATAATTTCTTTTTTGAGATCATGAGCAATAAAGAGGTCCATATTTTTGAAATAATATTTAGAAACATTATTCTCCCAAACTGGAGAAAAACAGTATGATTTATGTATGAGATTTGGTTAAGAAAAACATACACAAAACAAGAAAGCACTATAAGCAACTTAAATATTGAACACTAGGGAAATGGATCTATCAGTTAATGGTAAATTACATGTGAAATATTATATAGTTAATAAAATGACTTTTTTGGGGGGGGGGGTGGTGCTGGGAATTGAACCCAGGACCTGTGCTTGTGAGGCAAGCACTACCAACTGAGCTATATTCCCAGTCCATAAAATGACTTTTTAAAGATAGTAAAGCATATTAGATGATAATAAGTAGAAGATAAAGCATACACAAATGTCCTACAGAACCAGCCTAGGTGTCCATAAATGGATGAGTGGATAAAAAAAAATATGGTCTATGTACACAGAGGAGTTTTATTCATCCATAAAGAAGAATGAAATTATGTCACTTGCAGGAAAATGGATGGAACTAGAGATAATTACGTTAAGTGCAATAAGCCAAACTCAGAAGGTCAAGGTCATACGTTTTCTCTCATATGTGGAAGCTAGAGAGGAAAAAGGAAAAGAAAGGTGGGAGCAGATCTCAAAGGGAGATCAGTAAATAGAGAGCAAAGGGACTAGAGGCAGGGAGGAGGGGAAGGAAAGGGGAAATACTGGGGAATGACAATGGCCAAATTATATTGTGTGCATGTACAAATAAGTATCAGTGAATCCTACCACTACGCACAGCTATAGTGTACCAGTAAAAAACTCGGACAGCAGCAGACACGACTATCTACGTAACAGGTGATGCCAAAATGGAAGTGGATGTGTGTGTTGTTTAGAAATAGTGTTTCTCTCTAAATAATTTTGGGTGACACTTTTTCTTTATTTTTAAAAAAATGTCTGTACCTTCCAAAGTTTATGTTATGAACTGTCTTTTATAATCAGGAAAAAAAAGCCAATGATATTGTCCCAAAGAAAAACAGAGTAGTGAGAAAATATTTATGTTAGGCATCATGATAAAAGTTTGTTGTTCAAATAAGGAATTGATAGGAATGATCCAAATAAATCCTGAAATTCCACATCAAAAGTGGTCAAAGGAAATAACAGAACAGCTCACACATGAGGAAGTAAACAATTACGTAAATCTATTGTGTGGAAAAATGAATATCTTCACCAGAAAGGAAATACATAAGGAAAATAATATGACAGTATTTATAAAAAGTGTTAAACAGAAAATAATGAGTAAGTGCAGTGACAAAATTTAGTTGGAATAGTGAAAACAAAATACAGTTATACATGGTAGTATTGTAAATTAGGAAAAGTCTCTGTGGAGACCAGTTTCTAAGTAACTAAGAGCTAAGTAAACACATCCACATAGTTATGTCTTTTGACTGGGTAGCTATACTTTGGGAAAAGGGATCACTTGATATTTTTAAATAACATCAATGATCATTTGATAACATATAAAACATTTAAAAAAATTTTTTTAGTTGTCAATGGATCTTTTATTTTGTGTATTTATTTATATGTGGTGCTGAGTATCAAACCCAGGGCCTCACAGATGCCAGGCAAGCGCTCTACCACTGAGCCACAACTCCAGCCCCTCAAAAATCATTCGATAGAAGGTTTACATAACAGGACCATTTCTAATAGAATGCATTAGGAACACATGCAACAAAAGGCAGATGGTTCAAGTTTTAGATTTTCCTGACAGAATTCCAGGGTTATTCAAAACAGCACCCTGTGAGTTAGGTCAACATCTGGAGATACATAGGGAATTAGCAGAGGTAAACAGCAGGTGCAGTGCAAGTACTGACCACTGCCACATACTTATACCTGAAAAAGCAGGTAACTGAAACAGAAGTTAACATGGGTTATATATGGTGGGAAGTTGGGTAAATTCATAAAACAATTTTTTGGTGATACTTTTGTGATAAGAGCAGAAAAGAACAAATTAGGTGATTTTTTTTTTGTGGTGAAGTATGCATAGCATGACCATTTTATCCATATAATTCAGTCAACTCACATTGCTGTGCATCCATCACTATGTATTTCCAAAACTTACGCATCACTCCACACTGAAATTCTGTACCAATAAAATAACTGTCTCCTACCAACTGTCCCCAGTTCCTGGTAAGCACTGTTCTACTTTCTGCTCCTCTAGATTTGCCTGATCGATCATATTTGTCCTTTTGTGTCTGGCTTATTTTACTTAGCATTATGTACTCAAGGTTCATCTATGGTGGAGGCATGTCAGAAATTTTCCTTTTTCACCATTTTTTTTTAGTTGTAGATGGATATAATATCTTTATTTTATTTATTTTCATATGGTGCTGAGGATCGAACCCAGTATCTCATGCTAGGCAAGCACTCTACTACTGAGCCACAACCCCAGCCCCAGAATTTCTTCCTTTTTAAGGGCTAATGGCATTCCATCCATGTGGGTGTATGTGTGTCCCACATCCCATTTACATTTTTGAAATTTTCATGGTTAGTGTTCCAAACAAACATTGCCTCCTTGCTGTTCCCTCACACTACACCTTCTTTTGAAACAGGCACCATCATCTGCCTTTGTAAGCAGGGTGTTGGTGCCAGTTCTCCCAGTACTTACTATGTGCTGAGGTATGTGTTCTTGCTTACAGGACAGGTTGTGACCAGGCGATTATCAAAAGTACCAGAGGGCACTGTGAGAGGACCTTAAAATACTAGGTATGCAGGTGGGGAAAGAGTAAATGAATCCTGGGCTGCTGATGGTCTGAATGCAGTCCACAGATTGCTGATCCACACTGTGAGGCAAAATCCTGCAGGGTCAACCACAAATGTATGGGGTGTATACCCTCTGCTACATAGATACTTTCAATCTTATAGAGCCTTTGAGGAAATGGTTCACTTTTTAACTCATCTGAAATCTGGATGGGTGACATACCTAAAAGAAAAGTTAGGATAGATTGCCTTTATCTCTTTGGATAAGGACTTATGACCTTGCATATCAACTTTGTTGGGACTATAGGATTGCCTATGAAATGCTATGTATTTCTAGCACCAACAGACACAGAAAATCCAAGTTTGGGTTTGTAATGAACATGTTAGAAACACATCCAGTCTGACTTAAAAAAAAAAAGGGTAATGTCATGCTGGTAGGTATTAATAGAATAAATAGGAGTTTAAGCTTTGGAAGAAGCCAGATCTGGGGTCAAAGACTGTCTCTGCCACCTTAACCTGGCAAAGCCTCAGATTCTTTATTATAATAATACCTACATCACTGGTTTGTTGTGAAGATTTGAGAAGATTCCATTAGCATCTATAATAATATGTAATAGGTACTCAATAAACAGAAGTTGAGCGTATATTATCAGTTCCATATAAATATTTCAACCAGAGAAGCTATAATGAATGTTATCCTCAGTTTAAAAGCTTACCTCTGCCAGGTAGGTGACCATATTCAAGGTAATGTCAGCATACGCTTCATGAAGATATCGACAGACCACATTGACCCACGTGGCACAGTCCCTTGTATAGCTGTGTGTTTTATAAAGAGTCATAACATGTGCAAGATTTGAAAGTTTGGGATTTTTCTCTTCCAAACAAACCTTTTAAGATAAGAAAAGCAATTAAGGATAAAGTATTCCAAGGAAAGGAAGAAATGTTAGCAATTTTGCTATAAGTCCTGACAGTCTGGAAGGAAGATTGACATAACTATGGTAGCTAAAGCAGTGCTTAGCTAAGTAAGTAACTAATATAATTTTCAAAGGTTCCTTCCACCTTTTTCCTTAATAATGAAAGAAGACAGTATGCATCGGCCACCCAGATTTGAGAAAAATCACTGGCCCCTGTCCCCAGTCATTTTTGACTGACCTGCAGGCCCATATGGACTTGCCTGAATGTGGAACTGAAACTCATACCTGAGCAATCCTTTCGGCTATATCTTTACAGAACTGATTGGGATTTTCAAAATGCTGAATCAGCTGGGGCAGGAGACACAAGACATTCAGTGGAAACCCTGGATTAGAGAAGACACAATGGAGATAGCTAAATATGGAACATTTTAATTGGTGACAGTGGACAGGCACATTGTAGGCTTTATTCTGCAGTGATACAAAGGCAGTCTATAGAAGCAGCTTAAATATGATCTAACACAAAAGTCCATGAAAAACATACGACGACAAAGGCAAAATGACAGGCACAAACTTAACTGGCACAGACTGAACTGAGCTGAAACACTAGTTGGAAATTTTTATCAAAACACATTTTTAAAAAAGTTGGTATGAAAGGATATAGGTCAATCAATTTAAGTCTTAGACACATAATTATAAAGACATTTTTTTGCTACTGGGAATTGAACCCAGGATTGCTTTACTAATGAGCCATCCCCAGTCATTTTATTTTTTATTTTGAGATGGTCTCACTAAGTAGCATAGGGCCTAACTAAATTGCTGAAGCTGGCTTTGAACTTGCAATCTGTTTCAGCCTCCCAATTTGCTGGGATTACAAGCATGTGTCACTCAGCTCAGCTGTAAAGAGTTTTCTAAACAACAAGAAATGGCCCTGCACCTCTGAGTTAAAGTCTAGTTCATGAAATGAATTCTGGGTTATTAGCCATGGTATTAAAAATCTGGTGTGTTGATTTGGTTTGATTCAAAACAATAGGGAATCAATACAGTTTTAAAGAGGAAAAGAAAAACTATAAATAAATAAAAGATTTGGGGAAATGGTCTACTCAAGAGCAAAGGAATATTCCATGTATGTATACTATGTCAAAATAGGCTCTATTGTCATGTATATCTAAAAAGAACAAGTACAAAGAAATAAATAAAAGAAAAAAAGAGCATCTATGTACATCAAACAAAGCCTTCACAATTTCAAGAATCAAATAGATCATAACACAATAATACTGGGTGACTTTAACACAACTCTCTCACCACTTGATAGATCTTCCAAACAAAAACTAAAGAAAGAAGCTATAGACCTAAAAAATACAATTATTAATTTAGATTTAACAGACATATGTAGAATATTTCATTTATGACTGAATACACTATCTTCTCAGCAGCACATGGATCCTTCTCTAAAATAGACCATATCTTAGGCCACAAAGCAACTCTGAGCAAATACAAAGAAATACAGATAATACCTTGCATTTTATCACATCATAATGGAATGAAATTAGAAATTAATGATAAAAAAATAGAAGCTCCTCTAATACCTGGAGACTAAATAATACACTACTGAATGACCAATGGATAGCTTAAGAAACCAGGGATGAAATTAAAAAATACTTAGAGATAAATGAGAATAGAGACACAACATATCAAAATCTCTGGGACACTATGAAGGCAGTTCTAAGAGGAAAGCTCATTGCACCGCCCCCTAAATTTATTACCTTGAAATATCTTCTATGATATAAAGACACTTATGTTATATGGGTTTTTTCCTTTTTTTAAGTGCTGGCCATTGAACTTGGGTCTCATGCATGCTAAGTAAGTGTTCTACCACCTCCCCAACCCCATTAAATGGAATTTTAAAAGAAAAAAGCAAAACAAACTATCCCTAAAGAATCTTAGCAAAACTATTAAAAGCAGTAAATCCATATCATCTTATTCCACAAAAGATAAATACCACCATGAACATTGTAAGAGTGAGTAAGTTGGCTTTACCAATAGCTTGGGATGAATCCACCATAGATACTTTGGACACTGGGGTCAGCAGGCTGAAAAGCTGCAGGGTCAGGTCTGTTGTGGTGAGGGATGTGAATCCCTTCAGCAGCAGCTGCTGCAACCCTGAGAAGTCAGCCCACTTGAGCTGGGCCTGAAGTTTCTCAAGTTTTTCTCGGTTCTCCGCTTTATCAAGTGGCATGTGTGCTAGTAGTCGATTCAACAGCCTCAAGGCCATTAGGTACTCAAACTCAAAGTCAGACTCCATCAAGGCTACTGTGACCCAGAAGATGGTGGCCAACAGATTGGTGGGATGGTTTATGTGAGATGGGTCTGTAAGACTGTCCTTCAAAGAGGAAGAGCTTCTGGCTTTTGAGGAAAGACCCTGTTGGGTACAAGCCTGAATTCTGTCCAAGGTGGCACTTCGAGGTGGGTCAGAGGATCGGTCAACAACACCAAACTTCTTGGGCACAGAGAAGCTTCTTTGATGCCGACTCCGTTCTGCAGTTGTGGTGTTGCCACTGGCAGCTCCTGGGTTCACATTTAGTTGCCCTGTGCTCTTTCTGCTTGCTGTTAGTTTAGTGCTGGAGCTTAAATCTGGTGATGAAGAGCTGGGTATAAAAATAAATAAGCTGAATGGAATACCCACAAGCTTCACTAGAAAGCCAATTCACTCAAGGAAACACTAAAGGAGGGAAAATATTCTTTGGAAATAAATGCTACTTTCTATTAATTTCTTTTTCCTTATCCTTAAACTTGAAGCTATGAAAAACAAACCTTGACAAGTACAACCTTAATTGACTCAATTTCAAGAAAGATGAGCTCAATTATTCAACATGGGCTCATGAATATTTCAAATAGGTTATTAAACTTTGGCAGTAACAAAAAACAAAAAGATAGTAAGATAGGAATTTCTTTAAGTAAAGTCAACATTTATTCCAGTTTTTATAGGAATAGTACAGCTGAGCTTTGTATATGTTCATTTAAAAATACTGTTTAGTTTTAGTTTCTGTTTACCAATATAATAAGTAGGATAATTATTACATAAAACTTGAAAAAATATATAATGATATGCTGGGCATGGTGGCGCATGCCTATAATCTCAGCAATGTGGGAGGCTGGGGTAGGAAGATCACAAGTTCCAGGACACCCTCAGCAACATACTGAGACCCTCAGTAACTTATTGAGAACCTCTCTCAAAATTAAAAAATAAATAAAATAAAAGGACTGGGATGTAGCTCAGTTGTAAAGCACCCCTGGATTTAATCCCCAGAACTTGCCTCCTCCCCCTCCAAAAGAAAAAATTACTCAGGGACGTGAAAAAGTGAAAAATCATTAATATTTACATCATTTAGAGATTATATTTGGTGTCTATCTTCTCACATTTTAAAATATTTGTATAATGTGTAGACATGTATGTTGTAACTTCCTTTTTTTTTTTAACTTAAGGAAATACCATACATACTTTCAGGTCATAAATAGACTTCAAAAACGAGATTTATTCTTTGTATTCTGCCTTAAGTCCAGCATCTCCCAAATACTCAGTGCAGTAAATTGGATTACAAAATGTCAGTAAACTGATTCTCACCGAGATAAAACAGTTAAGAGATCACTGTTCTTCAAGCAGTCAGATAAGTTATCCACAGCAGCCTCCAAGGTCAGAAGGGCTTCCATTACATAACCCTGCAAAAAATGCAAAGATAACATTTTGTGCTTACAGTCACTGATAACCTTTTGAAGATACATTTAATTGATTCAAACTTTATTCCAATAATACCAATAGATCTGAAAGTGACAGTCATTGTTGTTTTAATTCACAAAATCTAAAAATGAATTTGGAAGGCCACTTAGGAAATTCAGATGTCTTAGGAGTTAGCTGATAATAAGGATTTATTTCTGTAGGTCTGACAGCTTCAACAGGATTTGACATCCAATCGTGGGCAGGAGTGGTGGGAACAGGGGTGGGAGTAGGGTAGGGAATGGGACAAGAATGGCTGCCTGCTGAGGAACAGAGCGGGCAACTGATAGTGTCTGATACGTAGGGAGGAGGTATAAGAAGTGTGCCTAAGAAGAGGTTTGCCTCAGAGGCATTTTATCAGCACTTCCGGTGGCCAGAAGGAGGAGAGCAAGGTAGACTCTACAGGTTTGTGTAGGCTTTCCCATGTCAATGGGAATAAGGGCTTGGCTCAAGCCACAGGGCTTGTAATGCCCTTGGCTTTCAAACCATTCAGCTCCCCAGTCTCTGGGTCTCCTACAGTAGGGCCTTCCTGCAGCAGCTAGTCCATTCCATCTCCAGCTGGGAAGGGTAGAACTTTGCAGAGATACAATGGAGATGCTTGCTGTGGGTGCAGAGATTGTGAACTGCATCCTCAGTGGGTGGTAAAAACCCCCAAGCAATACAAAATAACCTATGTTCCGCCTGCCAAATAAAACCAAACCAACCAAACAAAAACCAACAGAAAAGAAGAATCCACCAACAGATTTTTTTAGCTATTTGTTTTATAAACAGAATAGTATTCATTGAATGATTACAACAATACCCCTTGGAGTGAATTTTGGAAATATAAAGGCCAACTTCTAATTTTTTTAAAAAATAAATTGTTCAAATGAATGAATTAATTGGTGAGAGAAGACTCAAAGCAAGTTGTTAACTCCTCTCATGTGAATTGAAAGAGCTCAGCCTCCATGAGCTCAGTAGTCTTCCCTTCCATACCTGAATCTCATCTCCGTGTTCTCCGATCACCTCCACCAGTCGAGACAGGAGGTCAGACAAGGCATGCGCAGACAGGGGTTGCTTGAGGGCCCGGAATATCTGGAAGGACCGGCCGGCATAGTGCCTTGAAGAGCTTGCAAGGGCTGTCTGCAGGGCCACTTCACTCAAGTGTTGCTCCAGATGAAAACCTGGTGCCAGAGAATGAATTAGCTTCAGTGCTGCAAACTGGGGCACCAAAGTCACCTGTAGGTTCAGAACAGGCTAGCAGCCCAGAGCTACCCTATGGTGGTCCTTATGTAAAATCAACCACTTTAAACTGGGTGCCTGTAGTCCCAGCTATTTGGCAGGCTGAGGCAGAAGCGTTGTTTGAGCCCAGGTGTTCAAGGCTGGCCTGGGTAATGTATCAAGATTCATCCCCAAATGAATGAATGAACCATTTTAAAATAAAGACAAATTCTGTATGAATCTTGATAAAGCATAGTGTAGTTAAAACAAGGCAGAAGTGGTGCAAAGTGGTCCTGGTTTTGAATTAGAAACTTTGTATAACTCTGGGAAAGAAATGTGTTGTTGAAGAGCCTGTTTCTTTCCCTTCAACTTGTGAATGATAACATCTACCTCAGGGTTGTTGTGAAAATTAAACCACTTGTGAAGTGCCCAGTACAGTGTCTGACACATAATGTGCTCACAACTATATTATAGTTTATTACTCTGCTATTTTTTCTGTAACATTTTTACTTCTTTTTACATAGGATACTTTTACTCCTTTTTTTTAAATAAGAGAGTTTGTTAGAAACACATTTTCAGAGTAGAGTAAAGCTGCTAGTGGATCAATTCTAAACACAGCTAAATCCTGGGTCAAAATCCTTGCTTTATAATTATTCAGATACTGTAATATAGACCACTGCAAAGAAGGCAGCAACTTCCTGCAAAGAAGGACTTAAACTTCCACCTGAGTGTTTGTTCTTCACATAGTATGTATAAAATCTCAGCCATCAGAAAACCATGGATCAGGTGGAAATGAAAATGCACAATAAAGCTCATGAATGAATTCTGTTATTAAATGGTACACTCGCTGCTCCTCTCTGTGGGCAGAAGAGCAGACAAGAATCAGAACACCCAATGAAAATGGAGATATTAGCTGTTCCCATGACAGAGGGCTCTGTGACATATTTGGTGGTGAAGTACCTTGTGAAAGGTCACCTGTGATCCAGGAATAACCTTCAATGTGTTATACCTCTGAGCTCTGTGGCCTATTTGTTATAGCAGCTATGCTATCCTAATACAAGTGCTTCCAGGAACATACTGTGTGTGTGTGTGTGTGTGTGTGAGAGAGAGAGAGAGATTGGAAGGAACAATATGCTGAAAGCTGGGGTGCATGAGGAGAAGAGTGGGTAAAAACAGCTTGATCAAAATGCAAAAAGATTAAAGTATGCTCTGAGAGTTCACTATACGGCATTCATATATTTTTTTCATTCTTATTATCTTCGTACAAAGTTTTTTGACAAATTAATGATCCACATATGCATAGTAAATTTCTTCCTTTGGACTTTGCTTGATTATTAAGTGACTCTGTTTGATTATCAAGGTCTTAACATTTCAAACAAATTCCAAAAGGAAATCTCAAAACAAGAAATGGCAATCCTAGCCAGGCATGGTGTCTCACACCTGTAATTCCAGCTACCTGGAGGAGGCTGAGGCAGGAGGATTGTTAAGTTTAGGGCTAGCTTGAGCAACTTAGTGATACCTGTCTCAAAAAAAAAAAAAAAAAAAGCAGGCATGACGTCCTGGGTTGAAACCACAGTGCGTACACACACACACACACACACACATACACACACAAAGAAAGAAAGCAAAAGGCAATCCTATTTCTAGAATGACTTTACCATTTCAGTTTATCAATTTTTTTTTGTTTTGTTTTAGTATGTGTGCTCTGATAATGAAAAGAGATGTGGTTAATCAGGAATGCCTCAAACTACGAAACATGTTAATTTTTAGAGCAGCTGGGAAAGTCAGTAAGCCAGATTTAATACTGCCAGACTGGTGTGAGAAAAAAGATATAGACAGCTTTTGTATCACAAATTCAAATTCTGGACACAAATCAGCCAGGCCAAGTATATCTGAAAGGAATTCAGCTGTGGGCAAACACATAAATATGATGATGCACCCATAGTTTAAATGAGAACCATTCTGTTCAGAATATTGAAAGGTCATTTGTGCAGGAATTGTTAGCAAACCCTTAAAGCCAAAAACATTTTATCACAAATTCTTTCTGAGGTGTTTGGGATTTTAATAAGGACCTTGTATATGGTAGGCAGAGCTTACCACTGAGCTATATCCCAGACTCAAATTCTCTTTCTTTTCCCCTTTAAACTAATTTGACCATTTCAATCAGTCATTTAATTAAACTGGTTGAACATTTTTTATAGTTGAGACTGATGATGGTTAATAAATGAGATTTATGCCTCATGATTTTTCTAGATAATATTATGATGACAGTTTAATTCTAAACTTAGAATAAGGTAAGCAACTTAGAATAAGCCAGATTGGGAAGGTTATTGGACGGAGCATGGTGCAAGTGCAGATGGCAAGAACCATCATTCAGTTGGGCTGCACCTGGAAGAAGATTTGAAACCCTCCTTGAATATGCTCATGCACGGGGGTGAGTGTCAGGACCACAGCATAAGGTGTGGTGTCATCATGAAGTGAGCTCCTTTATGGAAAAACGCTGAAAGAGGGGTCTGGGCAAAGAGGATGAAGTACCTGATTTGGAATCTTTGAATACGGATACAACATGGCGTAAGAAATTAGTGAGCTGTTCGGCACTCTTTGAATTTTGGTTTTTGGGTGTGATGTCTTCATGGCACCAAAGTGGACCAAATGCCCTTGAACAAAACACACAAAATGTCAAAAATAATTTTCACTTTGCATTTTAAAAACTATACATGGAGCTCTGACTCCAAAGATGCACGGTACTTTTGAAAACTTCATAATTTGGGGGAACACTTCAAGTTTGGGGAGACATATTTTTTGATGTTTTAAATTAAATCTATTCATAAAATGAAACTCTCCTATCTTGCCATAATGGTGCAGGCATATTATAAGTGCTATTATTGATATATTGAATAAATTAACATAAAATACTAAATAAAATGTAGATTTAGACATAGACTCACTATTCACATCATAGCATTTGCAGAGATAAGGATTTCATGAAGACCACATCATCAAACTGCCAAATACTCTGGACCTAAATTGAAGACAGCTTTCATTGTCTACTTGGTCTTCAACAGTAAGAATCAACAGAATCAGGTGAGAGAACTTCAGATGACTGCCTTTCTCAACATGTGGAATTGTCAGATGGTAAGCGGTGACAACACCTGTTCTCTCTACGAATCATCCAGGCCTCTGAAGCACCCTGTATGTGCACACACTCTGTATGGAGAGTCCCTTCCTAAGCTTCCTGCACATTATATCCCACATTCAGCTGGAATCCGTGCAGAAGCAACTGATTTACTGAGGAAAGAGAATGCTCTTTTTGCATTGTTTGCATTAACTGATGAAAGAAAGAAAATTCATGTGAGATACTGTATACCATGTATACAAACTAAATTTCCAGGACTTAACTCACTGCGAAGGAGAGTGTGCCTCCAGGTCACAGGTGCATGCCTTTATACAAACACTGGACCTCAGGCTGCTAGAAATTCTGAAGTCTTACAAGTGAAATGGTTAATTAGAAGAGCCAGAAGATCTGAAAAAACAGGATGACCTGTGGTTTTCCTTTATGATTAGTTTGAGTCCTTTCCCAGTCTGCTTCCTAGTTTCTTATTTCCGACTCCCAATTACAAATGACTCTTTGGACCAGAGAAGCAGACAGGGATTCTCTCAGCAGCTGCTTCTGGGTCAATTGTGGCTAATATCATTGGTTTTCAGAGTGAAGATCTTTGTCAAGTCTTAGAACTCCCAGATCCAGAGCCTGCAGCTACCATCTCCTGCCTCCATCTGCTGCACAATGGTTCTATTGGAAATCTCCCTGCCCATCAATCACCATATCAGTGGGATCAGGGACAACCTCTACCAGTGTCTGCCTTTTACAAAGACCCTGGCAGATGCAAATTAGAAGAGAAAATAGGACTTTGTTAGAACTCCAGGGTCACTTTTCCATCTGCATGGTTTTAAATGGCTGACACTTTTCAAATGGTTGACCTGAAAATAGCAGCATGACTCCTGACCCCCCACTACCTGGTTGTCAGGAACTCAATGAGCTTGTTTGCCTTCTCATCTGTTTCAGCAGCTGTGTCCACATCTTCTACCTCTTGTGTCATCTGTGGGAGGTTCCCACTGCTGCCTCCCAGGCTGATGCTGGAGGAAGTAGAACTGGAGCTCAGCCCTGAGTCTGGCACTGGGGAGGACTGGTCCTCTCGCAGGAAGTCAAAGCCACCTGGAGGCAGAAAAAGTTTAAGGAGGGATATGTTAGGCAGGGTGCTTGTCAGCATGCTTAATGAGGCCTGGAGGTGAACCCAAACAAGTGTGAAGTTATTTAAATTTGGGGGACAGAGCACTTGCTTTGGGCTAGCCTATGATTAACAAGAGTGATAGGTTTTCTTTGCATATGGGATCAGTTGCACTGCTGTGTACATGAGTATACATTTGGGAATAGGGGTGATCTGCATTTTCCACTCTGGTGTGTGTGTGTTTCATGCATATATAGGCCAGGCCAAGGAACAGTTCAACTATAACAACAGGTCAACTAAGAAAGGTGCTATCAGCAAATTATTCCCAGATGTTAAGACTAATTAAACCTGTGAAGTGATCCCCTTTCTGAAGATTATAGTCACTTTCATTAATGAACAAGTTATATTTAATGTTTTTAAGTAAATGTGCCTGGAAGTTTGAATATTGTGTGTGTGTGTGTGTGTGTGTGTGTGTGTGTGTGTGTTTTGGTGCTGAGGACTGAACCAAGGACCTCACAAATGTTAAGTGCATGCTCTACCACTGAGCTACTCCCTCCAGCCACCTATGAATATATTTTAATAAACTATATTGCATGGTATTCCAAGAAATGTGATACAAGTGAATAGTATGTTCTTATCACTATGTCTTTGATTAATACTTCTATCTCTCTGGCTATATGGGTTTGGGAAAAAAAAGGTATACATGTGACCATTCCCTTGTCCTTTTTTAATAATAATAAAATGTACATAGTCCTAGTGTGTCTGATGAGTATGCTGAATTAGAACAAGCAGTACTGGTTTGGAAGAGCATCTCTGCAGCATTCAGTGTACTCTCAGAGTTTATGTAATCTCTGTACCTAAGTTATCTATTATAACAAAGTGAGGACAATAGTTTCTTTTTTTTAAATATTTTTTTAGTTGTCAAAGGATCTTTATTTTGTTTATTCATATGTGGTGCTAGGAATTGAACCCAATGCCTCACGCACGCTAGGTGAGTGCTCTACCACTGAACCACAACTCCAGCCCAAGGACAATAATTTCTATCACACAGTGTTTAGTGTGGATTTGACAGCAGCTATAGTTGAAACTAGATGCTCAATAACGATTCATAAAAAGGGGACATTTTCCACACTGTGTAAACCTATTCCTATGTGTGACAGAGCCAATCATTTTGGCTATCAGTTGTCTCTGCCTTTCCTATGGATACCGTGCATTTTGTTTTTGGTAAATCCCTAAATCATTTCATAGCACATCACTGGTACAATGAAAGCAAAACTGATGTACTCAGAGATATACAACTTAAGAGACTACAATTTTCTCAGCCTAAGTCTATATACTTCATGGACTACATCTTTATCCACAGAAGTCTGAACAAGTAGAACTCTTCAGATTCTTTTAATAAGGCATCTGTCATAAAGAATTCTGTATCTCTCAGAGATTGATAGGATGTTTTCAATTTAGTGTGGCTTGGCTCAAAATAAAGAGCTTAAACTAAGGCCCACTGGGGCCTTATACCTCAGGATTAATGATGACTTCATATTTGTTTTCCTAAAAAATGTTAACCTCTGTTAGAAGACAAGACAGTGCTGAATACAAGAGGTGAAATAAAAGTGCATCCTATTCCAGGTAATGAAGAAAGTACCTGGTGAAAGGAGATGCCACAGCACGTCTGGTGCCAATGTAATGCATAAAGTGGCACCTGAACTCTGTCAGTAATATTCATCATTATTTTAAGGTATTTCAAACCTTACTGTTCTAAACGAAAATCACTCCCCAACCCTTTTGGGAAAGTTTTCATGACTAGCTTCAACCATTGACCTCCATGGTGAAAATCTAACGGCCACGTTCTATGGCTTGACATGGAAGGGTGATTTCTTTGACTCAGTCAATGCTTTCTGTTCCCATTCCTGTGAAGAAATTTTTGGTTTCAAAAGAGCAATAGTTTTTCATAGGCTTCCATTAAATTGTGCCTTCTAGAGAACAGTCATTCAGCAAAATGGAAATTCCTTCAGGAGAACCACTTACACACCTGGGACCTGGCCATGACCTATTTGCAGGCAGACTGACTGTCCTATCTGCAATGTTCTAGATGGATGTTTTTGACCCTGAGTATTTTAAATTCAATGCAGCAATAGGAACATATTCAATAGGAGCAGCAATCTTAACAAGGAAAAATAAAGTTAAAAACATTTAATAATGAGGAAGGCTTCTGAGAGGTGAGTTCACATCAAGTGAAACAGTACATTTTTTTTTTCCTTTTTTTGCGGTGCTGCGGATTGAACTCAGGGCCTTAGTGCTTGACAGGCAAGCACTCTACAAACTGAGCTATATCCTCAGCCCCCTGATTATTGAACTTTTATCACTTAGAAAGTTGGAGGTAATAGCACGAGAGAAGCAAACTTAGGCTCCACTGACACCCTCCATTATCTTCCCACCGGTGACTGTCTCAGGCTGCCTGATGCTCCTCCTTGTTACCTGTATAGAGATATTCCGGTTGGTAAGCTGGCTGGACAGTTAGCGTCTTAGCTTCACCCATCTCTCGGGTCTGCAGGAGCACAGAAGCAATGGCATGAAAATTGCTATTGCAGGAGAGGGCAATCAAGAGGTGAAGAAGCAATTTTTTGCTGTGTTCAAAGACTTCAGGCCGGTAATGGTCCAAACCTATAGCAAAATGGTAGACTTGCTTAGTACAAACAAATGGTAAGCTCCTTTAGATTCCAGGGGTGGTGAGGATTCCAACACCTGGGAGGAACACATGAAAAGAATATTTAGTTTGCTTTATTATTGTTTGGGTTGGCAACATAAAGAAGTGGGGACTTAAGAAAAAGAAAATGCTTTATTCTTAAATAAAATATTCCCATGAAATGCTGATGAGATGGATTTTTCTTGACTTCTCTGTAGTACCTGATGTGGTTTGCATTCCTCCTTGCTGAGATATCCTTTTCCTTGGATCTCTGTTATGGAAGGATCCTACCTTCATTTGTCTCTCTAACTCATCTTGTGGATGGCTCCTCTTCCCATTTTGCTCTACTACTTGAGTACTTGAAGCTCAGTGCTTGGCCTTCTGTGGTCTGTACTGTCTCTCCCTTTGCACTGACCATATCTCAATGCTTTAAATTTACTTCTTCAGCCAAACTCCCTCAAAAAAGCCCAACTTATTTTGCACATCCTTTTAGATGTGGCATTAGTGAGATGCCATTATATTTACATTGGAGAATTAAGACAATTTCAAACAATGAAAACTGAAATTTTAGAGTACATTGATGAAAGTGCAATGAAGAACAAGAGACTAAATCTTTCAGAAGTAGCGCATGCTGATGTCAGTGTGGAAGGAAGTCTCTGTGGATTACCTCTAGGTGCTTTTGACCCTGGTGGCTAGAATTCCCTTTAGATCCAGTCTTACCTAAGAAGACAGCATGGAGTAATAGTGGGAGATGGAGAGCCCAGTCTTCTCTTACACTGTGATCCACCACCATCTCAGTCATAAAAATCACAGCGATATTGCACCTAACCAACAAAATGATGAGATTAATGCAACTTTTGAGGAGGTGGAAATATATCACTAGATCACAATTTGATGCAACTATTATGGTTTGCTGAAGAATTATGTTAAGAACCGTATTGAAGAGAAATAGAGTTTAACTTTTGACATAGCACAGAGGCCCACAACAAGAAGGAACATCAGTTAAATTAGTTACAAAATGGAAATTCTGCTAGTCGCAAGGTAATTAAAACTGAGGGATGAAGAAAAATGGAAGACAAGGCCCTTTCTTCAAGTTGTGCACGGTCAGAAATGCGTCACAGAATGCATACACATGTCAAGACCACATTGGAAGAAAGCTCACAGGGCTGCAAGGCAGCTTTGCACATTGGTTAATATTTGACTAAGCCACTGGGGCCAGCAGACAAGTCAAGCATGGTCCCTCTGACTTAAAAAGGTGGGACCTGGAAGAGGCTTCCCTCTTCTCATAGGTAGAGAAGTCCAGCCAAAGCCACGCTGTTGTCTCTTGCTACCCATGCACTCTGCTCACCTGTGGAGTGGCCCCCGCGGAGTGATGGTCTCTGGGAGATAGTCAACCAGGGGGGCCCAGCATCCTCCGGTACAGGGCATTGGTAAGGGCTGCGGCTGTTTGGTCTCCGTAATGGTCAACAACCAGCCCGTGTAGGGAGAGATGGGATCATCTTTAGAGTGAGAAAGACAAGTGAACTTTATTTTCCACAGGAAGATGTTTGCTTTTTCTCCTTATTTTTTTCTTTTTTTAGAAAGAATCTTACAAACACATGCTTGTAAAAATAATTTTCTAATGACTCAATTTGGTGAGTATGAATTACATGATCAAATGGGTTAGAATGACTTGATTGGGCAATTACTTGATTAGTTATTACTTGATAACTACAGTTATTCATTTTAGAGCAAAGAAAAAATACAGATAAAAATAAAAATGTGAAATCGTGAATCTCCATGACTATGAAAATTTCCTTTTCCTCCATTTTCCCCACCTCAGTGAAATGCAATTCCATGTTTCCAGTTTGGTCAGGACAAGAGCCTCACAGTCATCCCTGGCTTCCTCTCCCATCCCACATTGAGCTCACAACCATGGAGATGACCATGGTAATCATAACAATGACAACATCAGCCACTAACACAGACTGCTATGCACTCAGCAAATCAATAGTCCAATGATATTACTGTCCCGTTTTATGGAGGGAAAACTGAGGACAATCATTATCAACGAGTTCAGTGCTCTGCCTTCAAAAACGTGTCCAGCATCCTGCCACTGTTCCTCACCCCATCACTGTCTGAGTCCAAGCCCCCTCCTCTCTCACAACGGCTCTTCACTGGCTCCCTGCTTCCATTCTTGTCCCTCCACAGGCTGTTCCACAGAGCAGCCACAGTTATCCTTTTAAAGCCACTTTGGTCACAGTTTTTAGTCTGCTCAACACTCGCTAGTGGCTCCCCCAATACACTCAGAATGAAAGCCGAACTCCACACCACTGCCTTTAAGGCCTTGTAAGATTGTTCCCTTGCTCCTCTCTGGGCTCACCTCCTACCACTGTCCCATGGCCCATTCCACCCCAGTCATCTGGCTTCCCTGCTGTCTGAGAGGAGGCTGGCCTTAGGACTCAGGTCTATTCTTCCTTGTGGCTGGAATGATCTTCCTCAGACAGCCGCCTGGCTCAATGCTTTACTCCAGCCTATCACAGAGGGTTTCCCTGCCCACTCCCTACCCCTCCCTGCTTCTGTTTCCTCCCTTGGCTGGATCCCCCATTTACCAGCACTGCCCACCTCTGCTCACTCTCACATGTGCTCCAGGAGAGTGAGGACCTTCTGTGCCTTGTTCCTTGTTTCCCTTGTTCCTACAGTAGTATCTGGCATGTAGTCAGGGATTCAAAAATATTTGCTGAATGAATGAATGAATGACCTTCATCAACGATATCTTTTAGGTAAGCACAGAAACAAATTTCATGGAGGTATTGTTTATTATGTTCTCAGTATAGGCCCTTGGCATTCAAGACAAGCTATTCCACTGGGGTAGAGGGCACACGATACCTAACCCAGGAATATGACTTCAATAATCTGGCTCAAGGACAAAACAGTCTGAGCAATGTGTCATTAGGCAGTTTCATCATTATATAATCCTAGATGGTACGGCCTACTATGTGCTGAGGCTATATGATACAGCCACCATTGAATATGTGGTCTGTCACTGACCAAAATTATGCGGTGCATGAAATTGTATGGTCCATCATTATGAGGTGCACAGCTGTGCTTGATTCAATGCTGTGGGTCTAGAGGAGGATACTGGCTTAACAGGTAGCAGACCTGGTGGAGGGAATCCTTCCTATTGTGACAACTGAGGCTCCCAAAAAGAACAGGCACTACAATCAAGAATACCCTACTTCTTCAGGATATGAGCCAAGGGAGTTTTGTGGGGAAGGTCAGGAAGTAATTCTTAGCGCTCTCCAACACACCCATGAATGAGCAGCTGGAACTCTAGAATGCTATGCCTTGAAATTTTGGACACAACAATTTGTCTATAAAAAAATTTGAGGCAGGAGCAGTAGTAACTTATCTTAGTTGTAACTCTCAGTATATTAACTAAAGAGTGTCTCACTTTCAGTAAATTAACTTCGTGGATGACTGTCCAGGATAAGTTGGTTGCAAAATGCACTTCTCTGTGAGTAGATGTTCTTTAATAAAACTTGAAAGGAGAGCAAAAGAAGGGAGCGTACTGAAGGATTGAACTTGTGAGATTGCTGTTAGGAAAGGATGTACTATGCTTCGTTTCAATGATGTCCTTAGATGGATAGCCAATCAGCAAAAATGTGCTGGATTACAGTGGCCTAAAACTGGTTTTCTGTAGTTAAGTCTAAACCATCATCATTTAGCTGATACTCACTTATACCCACTTAACTACTGATACCCACTTAACTACTTATACCCTATTACAAAACGAGATTCACTAGCATAAAAACTTGAAAGCAATCCAGATATTTAGAAACATTCTAGAAAAATCTTATGTAATACTGGTAGAAAGCAGTTTTGTAGTTCTAGGTCTACCTCAAAGTTTTCTTGTTCTTTTACCCAAGGGGGTATAGATTTTTTTTTTTTAATATAAAGCACCTTTTGGATAAATCCAGATTATGAAACAGTGGGCCACTCTGTCTCCCTTAACCCATTCTTGAGACTTCCTATCTCTGCTGATCACTGGAGAATTCAGGGAGACAGTAGCTAATACTTAGTGTACCAGACAATTGGCCATCAGTGTTGGGATTAAGTCTACCAACCTTTCTCTATCTTGTGGCATGTTCTATGTACACAATTATGTATATGTAGCCAAAAAATACATCAATGAGGTCCCAGTCACCAAGGTCCTGAGAGTATTTGTGTCCTACTAGACACAGTTCTTCCTACAAGCAGAATAGAGTACTATTGCTTGATTACTCTGGGGAGGGACCTTAATACACACTTTCTGGACTTCCTGTGATGAACATCTGTCTGAGTAGCTTGATTTCATTTTCTCTTTTAATAAATAAGAGAACATAAAAGCTCTCAGTGCCCAAACTTCATGCCACGAAACCGGTCAATAACATTAATCACGTAAATGATACTTTGACACACAACTGAATTCAAATTCTGTACCAAAATTATTTTACTGTTGAAATGTTACTCAAATCTTTAGTAAAAGGCAAAAGATTTATATGATCTGAAGAGCTGGTGGGAATGCAAATTGGTGCAACCATTATGGAAAGATGTATGAAGATTCCTCAGAAAACCTGGAATGGAACCACCATTTGACCCAGCTATCCCATTCCTCCGTTTATACCCAAAGAACTTAAAATCAGCATACTACAGTGATGCAGCCACACCAATGTTTATAGCAGCTCAATTCACAATAGCTGAACTATAGAACCAACCTACATGCCCTTCAATAGATGAATGGATAAAGAAAATGTGGTATATATACATAATGGAATGTTATTCAGCTTTAAAGAAGAATGAAATTATGGCATTTTCTGGTAAATGGATGGAGTTGGAGAATATGCTAAGTGAAATAAGCCAATCCCAAAGAACCAAAGGCCGAATGTTTTCCCTGATATGTAGATGATAATTCACAATAACGGGGGGGTGGCTAGGGAAGAATAGAGTTACTTTAGATTACGTAGAGTGGAGTGAAGAGAGGGGAGGGGCTATGGGTATAGGAAGGATAGTAGAATGAATCTGACATTATTACCCTCTGTACCTACATGACTACATGACTAGTGTGATTCTACATCATGTACAATCAGAAGAATGAGAAATTATACTCCATATATGTATGATGTGCCAAAGTTCATTCTACGTCATGTATAACTAATTAGAACAAATTAAAAAATACAAAAAATCAACTAAATAAAAAATTTTGTTTTTAGAAACACAAAAGAAAAAGAAAAATGTTTTTCATACTGGTAAAATTAATTTGTAACATTGCTCCATAAAAATAGAAGCCATATGATAGTATTTGATTTTTATGCCTTACCTGAATTCAATTTTTTCATAAATGCTTCCATTATTTATTTTTTGTTTTGCCCCTAAAGTCAGTGATCTGAGTTAATACGTACAAAATGACATGTTATCCTATTTTATTCCAATTATCTCTGAAATCCTCTATTTTAATGAACATAAGGAATTTGAAGTTTTAATATCAGAGGACTCTAAAGCTATAATTTCAAAATGATTGTTATTTATTGTAGTATTTCTACCAAAGTCTATGTCTTTCACCCAAAACATAGAGGGACACTTAAAAGGTGTCAACTGGCCAAAGTATAGCATTTTCCCTCATGTAAAACCCACTATCACAGAGTATATCATGCCTGTCAAATTCTGGGGGAGCTGGCATTAGACTCCTTAACCTCTTCATAATGCAATTTTTCTGTCCTCAAATTTTGAGTTGTTGAATATTGCGGTAGTAAACCGGACTTCCCCAAACCCACAACTTTATTTCTCTGTAACTTCCTTCCCCTCATCTGTAAATATGGTCCTGTCTAGAATTAATGTCAGTGGTCTATGGTCCCAGATCCAACTGTTCAGTGTTTGAAGGTGCAGTCCCCTGATGGGACACAGAAAGGAAGAAAAATAAAAAAAGCTTTACTTTACCACTTATTGACTGTTCTAGTTAATGGCTTTTATAGGGGCACAGCTGAAACTTAACCTAAATGAGATCAATCACACTGCATTAGGAAGTAAAGTAAGGGCAGTTGACTGTACATTACCCTTAGAAACAAAACAATTCAAGGAACAACTACAAAGTCCCTATACACTGACAAAATGAACCCAACTCATGAAATGTCACCATACTTACGATTTCTACTCAAATAGAAAAATAAACTTCACAGATAGTCCACTGATTTCCCTAGAATACCCAAGTGACACTGGGAATGATTTTTGGTTCCAATATTTCTGTAACTCATGACCAACTTATACTCTACACCTGCCCTGTATCAATACAAGCTGTCTAGGCCTTACAAATAAAATCAATGAGTGCAATGATGCTTCTGGTTCAGCCAATTGCCCAAGGTACAAAGGAAGTCTCCCAGCTCAGCACGGTTTCCACTTGGTGACTGAGGCCATGCCAGTGGAGGATTCCATGTGAAATCAGATTCCATCCTGGGGGAGCACACTCCCAGATCCTAAAGGCTAAATGCAGTCTCAAGATAGGTTGAGAAGCTGCACTGCAAAAATCATCACTAAAAGGAACAATTTCTTACTACCCTTTCCCCAACTTTGGGTCATCAATAATAAAATATGCCAAGAATATAAAAATATGGGATTGGGTTAACAGTTTGAAATTTTACAATTTTGATTTGTCCACTGTTTGGCTTGAGGTTGGTGGGTTTGTTGTGCATTTAGATGCTGACTATGGTCATCTACATAGTAAGTAAATGATGAATTAGTATTTTGGGTCCTTCTTAGTAATTAGGTCAAGAATAATCAAAATGCTCATTATCCATTGTCTGAAAGCCCACGGCCCAGTGGTACTTACTTTTATCTTCATCATATGATCCTCCAGAGCTATTGCTGTATCTTGATTCGAGGCGGGTGTGGGCTCTGATGACATTACTAAACCTTCAAATACAAGAACAACTGTTAAGAAACAGCAGCCTGGGTGTGCATGCGCTGTGGCGCACGCAGATACGGTTAGTCAGTGGTTGATTCTTTCACAGCTGATTAATGATGATGATGTTTTTCTTAAAGGAATATTATAAAGATTGTTCCTAAAACACTTCTTTTCCCCTTGTGTAGGCTGGTAGTCACTTTTGCTCATCAACAAAAGCCCAAGTCCTGAAAAGATAGTAATTCTATGGCTAATGTTTTTACTGAACTAGAAAATCATAACACTTGATTTGAAAGAAAATTATGAAAATGAACCCGTCGCTGAATGTGACGCCCTGTTCGCAGAATGTGGTACGAGGTAGGTGGTCAACAGTATTTGCTAAATGATTGAACAAGAGGCAGTGAGTAGAATTGGAAGTACACAAAATACTTTCAGAACAAATCTTATGCTATACCCAATTTAAAGCTTCCCTTAATATAGTCTGAGAATTTTTAGGAGAAGGTACTAGAGTGTATAATATAAATCATAGAATTGGAGGGGCTCTGCTCTCTGGTTTCTTTTGTGACTTGTTGAAGTAGCCAAAAGAAAAAAAAAATAGTTGAAGTCTGGAACTTCAAACACATCATCTTAATTTGGCTCACTTGCTTTTGAGATACATATTATTGACTTAAAAATAAGAAAACGAGGCCAAGTGAGGTTAAACAAGTGGTCAACCACAGGGAGGTGGCAGTGCAGGGACATTTGAGGGTCATGCTGCCTCCAAGGAGACAGGAATGTTTTTTTAAGACTGAGTTTCTATTTGAGGTGATGGATATGCCCATTTCCCTGGCCCGATCATTATACATGGTATACATGAATTGGAACATCACACTGCACTCCAGAAATATATATAATTACTATGTGTCAATTAATAATAAAATATATATTTAAAAAAAAAACAACCGCTCTCACTCACTAGCTCTGTGACAGCAGCCAAGACCTTTGCCTCTATGGGAACCTTGTTTCCATAATTGCTAAAATGAAATAATAATGGTATTTTTATCTTTTGTTTTATTGGGGTTGTCATGGGCAATCGAAAATATGACCTGAGACTGTGAGACACTCTCTAGATGTCACATGTTACTATACTTCCCCTTGGACTTCTGGAATTTCCTTGTCTTGGCAGGGGACCAAAAACATTCAAATCAAGAGCGTATTTATCATCCCAAGATAATAGGGCAAGGGTGTGGCAGTGGCAGTGGTAATAAGGGCAAAATAAGGGCAAAAAGGTGTGTATGCACATTCATGTGTGTTTTCTTTTGATTTTTGGGTGTTGGGAATCAAATCCAAGTCCTCACACATGCTAGGCAAGTGCTTAACCACAGAACTACATCTCCCAATCTCAAATGGCGTGTCTGTATGTATTTTACCTAAAATGATACACAGCAGGTTCTATCCACTTAACATACATTGCCAAAGCAAAGAACTAAGGCTAAGTTTAAAAAAGGCAGACGATGCTAACCAAAATAGGTGAGTCTGCCTACAATACTGACTGGTGTTCTGACCTGGGTCAGAACAGATGAACACTTACTTCCCTCTGGAACACTGGAAGGTGGAGCAGGTAGCTGTCCTTATAGGGTGTGAATAAACTGGAAGGGTTCAGGAAAATGCATAGAATGTGCCACTAAATGTGTACCTTCTCCCAGGTGTAAAAACTCAGAATATTCCACCAATAGTTTGGATTTGCTGGATTGCAGTAATGTAATGGACTGTGATTACTTTGGTTTTATTCACTTAGATATTTGTAACAGCCTTTTGCCCCTTCCTGATGCTGTCATAAACTCCCCAGTAACTTAGAAACATTTTTCACTGTCGTTTCTTTTGGGCTATTACTTTGCGAATCCAAAATATCCAAGAGAATGTCTAGGACATCTGCTTTGTTTCATATGAATTAGGCCATGAAACAGTCTGATCATATGGGTACTTATGACATTAAAAAGTGACAGATGTATCACCTTCTGAAGAAGTTCCCTAATCATGTTTATGCTGATAAATGTGACATTATAAAAAGTGTATGCTGAGCCCAGACATTTAGCAAGGGATGGAATGTAGGTTGAGGAAATTATTCCACACCTGGAGATTTCTGCTGGGTGGAGAGTGGCTACGGATAAACATTGATATACAGTATGCAGGGGTTAGAACTGTGCTCTGGAGGGCCAGGCAGGGAAGATTTAAAGAGATGGCAATGCTTCTCTTTTCCTTTTTGAGATAGATCTAAAGGGACCTTATGTGGGGCAAAAGGGAGGAACAAGCCCCTACCAGACTGTTCTCTCGACTGAAGCCATGGTGCAGCAAAGGTATGCTTGGTAAAAGAAAAGTAAAACCGGACTCCCAAGAGAGGAATCTGCTACTGCCCTTTGCCTTCCTGCGTTAATGAAACTAATTTGGGGTTTGGGACATAGAGGAATTTGAAGGATTAAGCAGACTAATTAGTCCTTTTCACATTAAAGGTTCATATCTTAAAATACATAACAAGAAATTAGCCTGATAAGAGGAAAACTGGAAGGATAAATGTTTCCTTAGGTTTTATCTTGCTGACTTGGCTCAAATTAACACTTAGGTAGCTGTATTAATAATATATCAACATATGATAATGCATTATCAATTGGGCTGATAGCTCAGGGATGTAGCTCAGGGACAGAGTGTGTGTTTAGCCCACACGAGGCCCTGGGTTTGATTCCTAGCAGCAAAACCAAAACACTCAACCAAATCACAATCAGATTAGATACAGATTATCTAAATCTCTATCCTGGTATCAACATAGCTCATAAAATAAGTAATACATATATATAGAGAGAGTTGAAGTTTATTTCTTTAGCTCCCTATGAAAAATCCTTTCATGAAACTACAAATTTATAAATAGGCCCTTATTAAGGATGGTTGTATTAAAGTTGTATTAGAAATATTTATGAAAATTGCTTTGGAATATTTAAAAAATGTCATAAAATTCAATTTTAATAACAGTATATGCTAATTTTGGTGTCTAATAAAGCAAACTACATGATAAATCTTTCTTGGGGCAATTTCTGTTAGTGATTTCTGGTAAATAATTTCTTTTGTGAAAAAAATACTGAAAGTTACAAAATTTGCTACATTTTTCTTTTTTTTTACTTTGGCTATTGGGGATTTTAGAGCTAGGTTAATGTTAACTTGGAGTTTTTCTTAGGATTTAAAAAAACATTTATTTTTAGTGCATATAGTTATACATATTAGAGGGGCTTTAGTCAGGACTTCTTTTTTTTTCTGGTACTGGGGACGGAACCCAGGGGTGCTTTACCTCTGAGCCACATCCCGCATCCCCTTTTTTTGTTTGTTTTTGTTTTTGAGACATGGTCTTGCTAAGTTGCTTAGGGCCTAGCTAAATTGCTGAGGCTGTCCTTGAACTTGGGATACTCCTGCCTCAGTCTCCTAAATTGTTGGGATTACAGGCTTGTGCTACTACACAAGGCTGGACAAACTCTCTTCAAGATACTCTCTCATCTTGATATTATACAGATAACTAGCTTCTTTATCTTAAGGGCCACCACAAAAAAACTCCCACAGTCAGATCACTGAGTGGTATTTCTTTGTAATGAGATGTTTATATATGAAAATATATCATCTTTCTAGCCAAAATAAAATCAAGATGGGAAACTCAGACTAGATGATAAATGATTAAGAATTTACAAAACAGCCAGAAAGTAGAAATATCTTTAGAGAAACATTGTGTTTTCTACCATGAGGCAAAGAAGGTACTAATAAGTATGGATTAAAAATGTGCTAATTACTAATTTGATATTGTCACTGATGGAATATGAAAACGTTCATGCATTTTGGAGAAGGACAGGTCTCTAGTGGAGAGCTATGAAGTACAAGGTCTGTACTTCATGATCCACTGGATTTGGACTTAGCCTGAAGCTAAGTCCATAAAGATGAGCATCGACCCAAAGGCAACTCTGTCCTAGTCACACAGAGGTGCATTTGGAGCTAAAGGGATTATTTTCTTTATTAGATCCATTACATTTTCTTCAATTTGAATTTGTGTTCCATTCTCACTATTAAATTTTAAGTGAAAGGACTGCTTTATTACTTTTCACATGCTCAACTGAAGGAGTTCTCAGCACCGTGAGGGTCTTCCTGGTTATTTTTTAATCTAAGTCCTGTCTATCTCTCCTGGTTTTTCTTCCTGCTCTTCACAATCTGCCAGGGGGAGCAATTCATATTTTATTTACCCCTGAGTAGGTCACAGGCATGGGAAGACAGGTGTGCAGGTGAGGGAAATATGTCCTAGCTGGACATGACAAGAATGGAGACTTGGCCTGGCAGGAAAAGACAGCATTCTTGGCCAACTGGGACGTTATCACAGTAGCAACAAAGGATAAAAGAAAAATGATTACTACTATGTTTTGAATATGTTTGTCCCTCTAAACTCATAAGAATTTAATTCCCAAAGTCTTATGTAAATGGTATTAAGAGAGTGAAACTGAATCCCACTATGGTACAGGGCCCTTGGAAAAATCACCTTAGGCAAGGTAATAACAGTGGAGCCCTCATGGTTGACTCCTGATAGCTGAA
>JAJEJO010003580.1:136692-204312 GCA_020662805.1 Glaucomys volans | reverse complement strand
GCAGGAACAAGATGAACAACATGAGCAAGACCTGGGGGTCGAGGGGCAACGTGTCAGGGAAGGAAAGAGGGAAAGAAGGAAGGGAGTGAGGAAGGGGTGAGAGAGGAAGGGAGGGAGAATTCAGGAGCACCAGATGGGATCCTAAATAATGCTGAGAAATGGTTGTATTTTAAATGCATGAAGCAAACTCCAGGTTTTAAAGAATCTCTATAAAATGCCTTCCAAAGATGAATAATGCTGCATATGTTGATGTATCTGTGTATAAAGTGAGGTAATATTTTTGCACATATACAAGAAACATTAAAAACTATTTCTACCTTCTGGTGCTTTTCAACTCACAACTCTGAGACTGTTCCCTTTAGGATCTTAAACACCACAGACAAATTAAAAAAATAACTTGACAATAAGTGCTTCAAAAATAATAAGGGTGCACTGGGGGCACCATAATGTCACACTTTTAATCATCTATTATTTGGCATGAGCATTTTTTAATAAGTTAAAAACGTCCTCAGCACCTATCCACTTCTTTTTAACATTTCTGATTCAATCACAAGACAATCTAAGGAATGGTTGCTTTCTCCCTTCTGTAAGATTAATTTGTAGATTACAAGAATGGAGAGTAACTATTTAATCCTTAAACTCACTCTTTAAGAAAGGTACAAATATTTCTTCCATGTTCAACCATTCTCTTCTTGTAGCTACCAGGCACTCTTTCCCTGCTGGCTAAAGGCATAATCAAATAGGGTTTCCTACCTGTTGTATCAATGTTGCAATTGACAGGCTCAACAGGTGCCATCAAGGGAGATTAGGCCCCAACTGGACCAACATTTGGCAACACTGGCCCCTGCATCACATGTGTGGCCAGAAATTAGGAGCACATGTGAGACTAGAGATTATTCTCCAGGGAGAGGACAGGCACATCTATGTAATCTTCAAGAGCACTCCTCACAGTGGCTCCTCAAATCTGGTATTCCCTCCAGCCTGCACATTCCTCTCTGAGGTACAATGCTCCCCAGGTCTCTTGCAGCCAAGTTCTTTTCCACATCAAAGAAGCCCTATCTGGCATCTGTAGTGAAGTCTTTCAAACTTTATTTTTTTGTATCAGGGATTGAACCCAGGGGCACTTAATCACTGAGCCACATCCCCAGCCCTTCTTACTTTTTAATTTTGAGGCAGGGTCTCACCAAGTTGCTGAGGCTGACTTTGAACTTGCAATTCTCCTTGCCTAAGCCTCCCAAACCACTGGGATTATAGGCATTAGCCACCACACTTGGCCTGTAGGAGTGATTTTTCAGGTGCTTGCAATGCACTGATGACAATGAGCTTTCCTCTGAATAGGTGCTGAAAATTAAGTTCCAAATTTTAAAAGGTGAACTTGATCATCATCCATTCTTATACTTATTATATGCAGTCAAATCAATTGCAATTGTTTTTGGGGTCAGCTTCCATATTCCCAACATTAAACTCATTGCATTAGCTATGTCTGCATTTTAAAAATTGTTTATTATGCACTGTTCACCCTTGTATTTTTGTAGTGGGGCACCTCATGTTACCTCCTTGAGTTATTTATCATGCAGGGGCTTCTGTTTTTTCTAAGAGTGTTCTCAGAACCTTGCATTTGCTGGTAATGTTTGGTCTATAACTGGTGTTTCCAACACTAACAGTTACTACTGTTTTCTGTCTTCCTTTCAAAAAATGTGTTCATAAATGATGTCATGGTACCATCAATAAAGGCAAATTTTCTTTCTTCCTTGGTTTGCCTTAGAACTCTTCCTGGTATAACTGTGGGCTTGTTAGAACCGTGAGGCACTGATTAATTGACATCACAGAAGCAGACTTTCAAAAACATATAAAATGTAACAGTCACAAGATCTCAGTTCCCTTTGCTCTTAGGCAGTCACCGAGAATAACAAGTATTATGAATCCCTGATTTGTTGCTCTTCTCATGCAAAATGAAATGCCATTAAAAGATTCACAGCTGACTGAAGGTTTCAGCAGAGAGGGTTCTAAGTGATGCGCTGCAACAGATAAATATTTATATCTCCGCGTGATAGTGTGAACCTGGGCTCTGGCTTTCGGAAATTGCTGTTATTATCACGTTTCACTCATTTTTTTCTTAGAGGCTTGAAGTGACAATTTAATATAGCATCAAATTAATACTTCAATGTAAAGTCTTGTTTCACTTAATGTTTCTGAAAGGTTAAATTATCTGTAATCTTTATTGTGCCTCTGGCAATGTTTATAGGCCACCACAGCAGCAGAGAGAAAGGGAGAAAGAGTGAGATGAAGACGAGAGAGAGAGAGAGAGAGAGAGAGAGAGAGAGAGAGAGAGAGAGAGGCAGACAGAGACAGACAGAGAGAAAGAAGGAAACCAAGCCAATCTGAAAGTATGGATTGCTTTGTTTTAGAATGACCAAAGAAATGAATAATCCAGGCCAAACAAACAAATAATCCAAAATCCCTGAATCCCTGTTTTGTTAGGTTTTGAGATAATGGTCTATAAATATCAGTTAATAAAATTTATTCTGGATTTGAATACTTCTGAAGTCAAAGAAGAACAAAAGGATGACTTCAATTAAGCAAATACAAACAAAAAAATTCTACTGCTTTTCTTAAGCTTCAGAAAAATCAGGCTTAAAAGGAACAAACATTCTTCTGTAGTGCTTACAGCAGTTCTTAGTAGTGAGATAGGAAGAATACGTGCAAATGCAAACACTGCTCTTAATTCCATTTGTTCCATGCTACAATAAAGATCTATAAATAGCATCAAGAATGAAATAACTTTGTAAAACATACCACAAAGTACTTTATCATAAGCACAGATGGGATTTACTATAATTGAAAAGTGGAATGGCTGCTTGAGCATCAGAACTAGTGCAGAATGCCTCTTACAGGAAGTTTAGCTGCTATCAAAGACAGGTGGGTTCCAGACCTGCCTCCTCACCCCTCAAACATTCCAGAGCTGGGTCCTGAGTGACACATCCTGGGGTCAAGACCAGGGGGTGGGGGCAGATGTTGGAGCAGGAATGCCCAGGAGTAGATGGGGAGTTCAGGGCCCAAGACAGTGTGGGTTGCAGAGGAGGCAGCCAGCCAGGAAGTGCTGGAGAGAACCCATCACAGAAAACCTCAATGAGGAGGGTGAAGGGGGCTGGTTTCGTCCTGCAGAGACAAAACTCTCTGGGGAAACAGCTTCCCTAAATCAGGCTCTGAGGCCTTCCAAAGCCTTCCATAGATAAGGATAAGCAATGAGCTCAGCAACACTATCAAACCAAGGGGAGGCATGTGTGGTCACAGCGAGAAGTGATGGTCAGATCTTCAGGGACGCCTTGCCGTTTAGCTGTGGATGACCCACAGGTGCAGTTGTCTGCCAAGGCCTGATAGGGTGCAGTGTGTTTTGGTTCAACATAGAGCTTCTGGGGGGGCACACTCTACAGTGCCCACCGGCTTGGCTGAGGCTTGATAAGGACATCACAGCAGTGTGACTTCTCCCTCTGCCCAATCTTATTTCTTTCCTCTGCCCCACACAGGCATTGATCCATGATCAATATGCTGACCCCAAAGTCTGGGTGAGCATATGGCTTGGCAGTTCACTGTATGAGGGTCAGCAGACATGAGACTCAGCAAATTTAGAACCCAGGAGCTGCAGAGGTTAAGACTACCAGAAATAGGTTTTGAACAGTTATGCACAAAATGTTTTAAAAGATGGGGATGTAGTTCAGAGATAGAAGGCTTGCCTGGCATGTGTGGAGCCCTGGGTTCAATCCCCAGCATGGTTTAAAAAAAAAGAAAGGATGCAGTTTCAGAGACAAGCATATTAAAAAAGCAAACAAACAAACTAACCAGTAATGAACTGGTAGATTTTGAAAATTTTTCTAGGAAAACTTCTGGGATTAGAAAGATAATTGTTGAAATAAAAAATCATTGGAAAGGTGAGACCATAGATTAGAAGAGCTGAAGAAATTGGACGATATAGCAGAAACTTGCCTGGAAGTGAGCAGGATGGAAAATGATAAAAATTAAAATTAGAGACTGCAGAGCCACGTTAAGAATATTAAATATATAGCTCTCAGAGAGACTGAAGGAGAAAACAGAGGACAGAGATTGATGTTTAAAGGCAAAAGAAATAGGAAATTTCTATAAACTGGAGAAAAACTGCTGCAGGGAAAGCTTGCTAGGGAGTGTCCTGGCAGCCCTCTAGACACTGGTGAACCACATGGCTGAGGATTCTAAGACTACACATATTCTGAGAGCAAAAAAAAAAAATAAAATAAAAACCCAAGAAGGTGAACACCTTCCTGAGGTTTCTAAGAGAATAGCAAGAAAAGTGTCACAGTTTTTTGTCGCAGGCAGTGGAGGGTCTGGCGGGAGTTCAGGTCTCATAGTGCTACGGTACTCATAGGACGCAGAACTGTAAAGTACTTTTCAAATTCCAACTGGCCACTCCTCCAGAGAGTGAATGAAAGGACAAAGCCCAGGGCGCGACAGTGCACATCTATATCTTAGCTATTTGGGAGACCAAAGTGGGAGGATTGTGTGAGTCCAGGAGTTTGAGGCCAGCCCGGGCAACATAGCAAGTTATCTGTCTCTAAAACAAAACACAAAAACAAAAACAAACAAGAAAGTCAAAGGGCAGACTTAGGAGAGAACTCAGAATACTCTGCTTCAAAACACAGGTACTGACCTGCCCCGGGGCACTGAGTCAGAACCTGCATTTCCACAGGATTCTCAGGTCTCTCACAGTGAAAGTCCGAGAAGCACTAATGTAACCTATTATCTTTTTTCTTTCAGGACCACCTGCCTTGCTCTTTTGCTATTACTGTCTCAGTTTTACTCTACTTTTGCTTTGTCCTTCAAACAACAACACCAAGGCCACTGTCCCTCAGGGGAGGGTAAATAAAGGTACTCTAAGGAGGTTCTGAAAAGGCTCACTGAAATCCTTTACTGAAAGTTAAGGCACTAACATAAGGGCAGATTTGAACTCACTGTATCAATTTCATCAATTTATTGATTCAGTCACACTTTGAAAAAAAAACAAATTTAAATACTATATTTCTTTTTTAGAGGTTTTTAAAATTTGTTCTTTTTAGTTATATATGACAGTAGAATGTATTTTGACATGTCATACATACATGGAGTATAACTTCCCATTCTTGTGTTAACCCTATATTTCAAAAGCTTAAGATATTTTTAATACTATTTTTGTACGCTCTTCCTTGATCACCTACTTTGTAACTTTCCAAAAGCTAAATAGTAAGTCCTATAAAACTTCTAAAATTTTACTGTCTGTGAATTTTACACTAGATCTTAGTTAAAAGGCCATTATCTTTTAATTTTAATTTAATCTGAAGCTATATGATAGCTCAAAGAATTCAGGTCAGCGGTTAAAAAAAAAAAATCAGTTAACTTAGGAGAAATAAGATCCCTGGCTGTTTTGTCTTTTTTGAATGTTCTTCCAATGTTGTTTAGCTAATTAGTTGATAATCATCATTTATAAGATCTGAGTTTCTTGTAGTCTAGCAGAAATTTGAAGAAAAGGATATTTATACCAAAACATTCTTTTCCTAACTAAAAGAAAGAAAATCAAATGAAAGAGATTTATGAAGTATGCTGTACATAATATGGATTTCCCAGTGGTCTGAGAGATGATGCTGTCCATTCTTAGCACAGAGTGGAAACAGGTAGGATCTGGGCAACAAATAAAGAATAGGGCAAGGCCCTGAAACTTGGGGGGAATCCTAACTTCTTTAGTTCAGATGTTCATGATAAACCTATATCAGTGCAGGGCTCTGCCAGAAACCAGGCCCTCTAGTGGACTGAAAGAGTTAATGACTGACACTGGGATCATTGCAGCATTTGGGTAATAAGATGCATGACACAAGAATGACATTAATTATCTTATTCAATCACTTCTACAGCACTCTTTGTATCATAGACACTGTTATGAGCATAAGCATGAATTCACCTAAGAAGCACAATACCCAAACAAAGGAGTACTATTATCCAAGTATTTAGACCAAAAAGCAGATGCTAAGAGGTTAGGTAACTTGCCCACGGTCACATCATTGGTTAGGGGCAAACCTGAGATGTGTTGGTTCTAGATCTCAGCTCTGTAGTACCTACCACACCACACTGCTGGTAAGGATGGTTTGTCAGGAAAGTAATCCCAGAAACAATTTAGTAGAATAACAAGTAACCTCTCCAGAGGTTGGTTGTGTGGTGGTTTTAACCCTCCAGAATGTAGTTGCAACTGTGAATGTTATTTCATTAAAACAAAAAACAACAAAGGAAAAGAAAAGATAAGGAAATGGCTACGGAGCAAACAAAGCTGTCAGAAAGTCCATCTAATCTGCTGCACAGGAGAGGCGCTCTCCAAACCCATCTCCTCTACTGCTATACAATTTGAACAGACTTAATTACTTGCTGGGGAGTGTCCTGGGCAGCCCTCTAGACACTGGGGGAACACATGGCTGAGGATGCTGACCTGAGAAGCACAGCTAATTATAAAGTGAAAGTAACAAAAAGCAAAAAGAAATAGAAGAATTGATAGTCATCACTGAAGCAGAAGAAACAGTTTAGACTCTAAGTAAGAATAAAGGCCTAAGAGTTACACCTTAAATGTCTCTGAGCATCTCAGAACAGAATGAGAGAATGACAAAGCTCGAGAGGGCCTCCCAGGATTCCAGGCGGGAGGCCTGTGTTTGGGCACATGGAATCACATAAGGACATGCAGACTGAGCTCCCCACCATGTAATAGTTCCCAAAACCTTGTCTGGAATTGGTCTGGAGAAGGACAGTTGAAGAACATTCCATGGAAGCCAGTCTGGTGGAGGGTCAGGTGGTCAGTGAGCATTGTGCCCTCCATCCCCCCCTGCAGAACTGTGTACACTAAATAGAAATTACATGTCGGTGCAGTTTTAGCGGTCCAGATGAGATTTTTCAAAAAGTTCCATAACATTCTCATATGTTTCACAGCTTGTGGAAAGGATGCTGTTCATAGGGTTGGATGGCCTGTGTCTTCTCTGGGGAACTCCCTGGAGACAACCCTGTTGGATTTTTTATCAACAACACTTATATTTCTCCTTAGCAACAGAGTGAATATGTCTTCAGTGCATCTAACTCAGGTTGCCCTTTCTACTTTGGCTGCTAGGAAGCTTGGGTAGCAGGCATGCTACTAAAATGCTGCTAAAACTCATGATGAATTTTTAGACTCCTCCAGGCTCCAATTTGTGTCTTCATGCTTTCTATTTTCCCTTTTCTCCTCCATTTATTCTACTTTATATTTCAAACTATCTTGAAGGCTACCTTACATCTTTTCTGGAGTAAATATCTGTATAAACAGGTGAAGGAATGAAATATAGATGGGGAAACTGAATTCAGAGATTACTGACATGAGAGGTTCATAACAAGCTAGCGTCTGTGTCTCCTGATTTCAACATAGTGTCCTTTAAGCTAATTGTATTAACAATAATGATTCTCAATCTTCAAGACCCTTTCAATAATATTTTACATATTCTATTTATATGAAGGAAAAAAATGGGTACTGGCTAAATGAGGCTTTTCTGAATTAAAAAAAAAGATATCCAAAATAACAGTTTTGTAGCAATGGTACAAAAGGAAATCTTTAGCACTTTAAAGTTCCTGCAGTGTACCAAGAGACCGATCCCAATGTGTTCTGTGACACTGGGGGTATGTCCAACCTGTAATGTTAGGTCATCGTAAATACCCCAGAGAAAACATTTCCAACTGTGATTTCTGCAAAGTCAAAAGATTGTAAACTCAAAGTTGTCCTCAAGAAGTGGCTACCTGAATTGTGTGTCACATTTTATTAGAATGGTGTCATAGCCATTTGTCAGAATAATATGTTCTCATGAGTCATGAGATATCACTTTACTATGAATGTTGTGAGCCAACTGAAAGGAAGTCTAAAAAGAATGTATGAGTGCAACATCAAATTCAGGAGCAGGGAACCTGAATATAAAACATAAACAGGTGAAGAGTGAAAAGCTACAACCTGCAATTTAATTCATTCAGAGCCAGTGGCTTGGTGTCTTCACTCTTGTAGGTACTCTCTGAGCGCTTCAAATTTCCTTTATAATGGGCTATAGCATGAGTCTGGTAGAACAAACTTCAAAGGCAATAAATGCTATAAAAGATTTGTTAGATGTTAAATGAATTCAGAGACTGACTAATACTTTTAAGAAAACAAAACAGAGGCAGTACCAAGTTTCCAGAAACAGAATGTCGCTCAAAGATTGCTACAGATTTCACTGCAAGCAAAATGCAATTGATCTCATTTGCAAAGACTGGAAGAACAGCACTGCCAAGAAATAATCAGTAATATTTGAGCTTGAAGCATGACCAAAAGTAATACTTTTAAACAGACACAAATACAAATAAGTGCTGCCTTCAAGGTAGACATTCTGAGAAGCTGACACCTAAAAATGTGATGGGTTAAACTCTTTGAGCATCCTCCTAATACAGTCAGGGTTTGCAACACTTTACTTTGAATCCTCTCTGTGAAAGCCAATCTTTATCTCTGAAGAGAATCTGGACTCTGCTATGGACTGAATATTTGTATCCTCCCAAATTCATTATGTTGAAACCCTAATCACCTTTGAGAGGTAATTAGGTTATGAAGATGAAGTCCTTGTGATGGAATTAGTGCCCTTATTTGGAGGAGGCAGCAGAGAGCTTGTGCTTCCTCTTCCTCCTCCCATGTGAGGATACCGTGAAAAGGCAGCCATCTACATACCAGAAAGAGGGCCTGGCCAGAACCAGACCATGCAGGCACCCTCATCTGGAGTTAACAGCCTCCAGAACTAGGAAGTAAATTTTTGCTGTTTAAGCCACCCAGTTTATGGTGTTTTGTTATTTCAGACAAAGCAGACTCTAAAAGCAACTGTGTGTGTGTGTGTGTGTGTGTGTGTGCACGCGCGTTTCTAATACCAGTTCTAAGGATAAGTCCTACAACGTGGCGGCAACAGTCATATTCACGCCATAAGATTACAATTTCTCAAGATGACTTACTGTTATTAGTTACAATTATACGTCAGACAATATCTTGATGACAATGGTGTTGCCACCACCACATCCACCATATGCTCAGCTCCTACAGTGTGACAGATACTGTGCTAAATACTTGGTATACACTTCCCATTCACTTTTCAGGACTCTGCAGTTAGGTGTTAATACCCTTATTGTAGAAATAAAAAAAGTTGGTTTCAAAGTCCAGAAATCAGTAAGTGATAGGGCTGAGATCTGAACCCAGGACTGTCTGCTTCTGGGCTTCACGTTCTTACTATTCCACAGTGAGTGAGGCTTCTCAGACTGGACTGGAGCCTGGGAACATGTGCTCCATCATGCAAACCTGCACTGGAACTTATTCCAGGAGAGAGAGATACTGCTGCTCCCAAGGGTAGTTTCAATGCCCCAAGGGCAATTAAAAAGGAATAATGCTTAGGAATGAAAAGGGGCAGGAAGCAGATCCATACACCTGCAACTGGAGAATTTCCTCCACTGTAGAATGGGGCTAAGCGTGTGCCTTTCTAGAACTAGGACAGGAAGGACCAGTGGGAGCAGGAAGAGGCCTGGGGGTGTAGATGGATTAAAAACTCTGAAGTTGACACCCAACTTCTGGCACAGGCAAAATCTTCTGGAAAGCTGCCAAATCTTAAGCAGAATGATTTGAAGATCAGAGTGGTGATCACTGAAACTATCATACAGAAGGGTATTTAGGAAAAGTACTATATAAATAATGACCTCTATAACATAAGCAGTCTTAAATGTGAACTGTCAGAATCTGGCCACATTACTTTTAGAACAATGGGCAACAGGAGACTTCTATGTCAAATGTGTTCTCATCATTTCCTAACTACATATTTAGACCTTTGGCCCTGATGACACTTAGGCATGGAAGTTAACCCAGAGATTCAGATACCGATAAAGGAAAATTACCTGGTGGTATTTCTTCAGGATGTTGTGCATTTCGGCCACGTCTTCACTGGTAATGGTCTTGATGACATATCTTTTGTCGTAGGAAGTGTGAAAACGAGCCCCACTGCGTGCCTGGGAGTCGTTAGGAAGGGGTGCACTTCTGGTCAAGGAGTTCTTCCCGGTTAGGGTAAGGGGAGGAGGGAAGAGAATTGGTTAAAGGTGTGGATTTCTGATCCCCAAATAATTTGTTGTCATAGCAACATTTGTGTTTGGAAAAAGTTGATAAGTAGGGTGACGCTATTTTATATTCATCATAACTCAAAGTGCAAGTCTTTCAAATGAAATGAAAGTAGCTTGGGCAAGTACTGTGATTCTAATATTTTTAAAGCAGGCTAACACCTAGAATTAGGATCACAATTACTTTATTCACCTTGCTGTTGTTCTTTTAAGAATTAGACATGAGCTCAAATTTTTCTTCTGTATAAGATTAGGTTCCAGTTATGAAAGAAAATTTTATAGCCACCAAGCATTCCCTTACATGATGAGTATGTGCCAGCATTTTGCACAGGACACTTCTCCCCATTCTGATAAGATCCACATGCAGAGGTTACTGTCATTATCACCATCATTTGGTAGGTGAGGAGATGGGATGAGAGAGGCTTAGTAACAGGGCAAAGGTCACACGGCGAGGAAGGGAAGAGTTACAATTCTAGCTCTGGTATGGCTGGCTCAGAGTCCAAGTTCTCAACTAGTAAACCATGCTGCCTATAAAGGAGAAAGGAACTTCTTATTTTATAAGAGCATCTCAGAAGATTCCAGATGGGGCCATCCTCCACCTCTCTTCTACTGTTTCTGAGCACTACTGATCCCCTGGAGGGTGGACAGGGAAGGCCTCCGAGTAGGACTCTTCTGGCTCTATTTCATTCCAGTGTCTCATTTGTGCTCTTGACACTAGCTGGGAATGTCTATCTCTTCTCTCATATGCAACTTCCATTTGTGTCTCCTCTTCGGTAGAGCTTCCTACCTTTCCCCATCCTTCTGACACTGGTCATTACGTTAGTGGGAGTAGCAAATTCTCTGGCACCTGAGGAAGTCTGTCCTTCATTGCTGCTAACTGTACTCTTGTGCCCTGCCTCACTTGACTGTGTGTGGGATTTGAAGGCAAAGATGCTTTCCCCTCTTCAACTTCCTCTCTAAAAGTGGGCAAAGGCCAGTGAACCCAACATTGTCTAGTTCAGGGAATACCAACACCTTTGGAAAGGAAGGTGGTATCTTTGCCCCATGAATTTCAATGGAAGAGTTTCTATCTAGTATATTCAAAGACTCCTTATCCTTTCCTTCCTTTCTTGATGCAATCCAGCAGAGTCAACCTATCGGAAGGAGAAACAAACTGCAGTGGCCCAGAAGCTCATGGAGGCCCTAGGCTTGAAGAGGACATTCTCAGTTCTTATGAGTTCATTCTCAATTCCTGGGATGCATCCTGGCACTGCAGCAGTGGGCTGTTACATTCTGAGACAGCACACCTAGATCTGAGTGTAGGTAGGTGCACCTGCCAAAGTACAGAACTGAGAATGTCAATTAACTAAATCTGCTTGTCTTAGCTCATTATAAAACCCGAGATGAAAAAAAAAAAATCAATGCAACTCCAAATGACTTTCACCAGCAGGATTTGGTAGTGTTAAATTATTCTTGGGACAACGGAAACTCATTAGATTGAGAATCAGGATGAAATGACTACTCACAGGCATTATTTTTGTTCTTAAAATTTTTTTCCCTTTATATTTCCTACTTAAAATAACAAGGAAGAAAATCAAAGTGAATATCCCTTTCGGAGATTTAAGTGCTACTTCCCTAATTATTGCTCCTTGTTAATTGTCTTATTTTTTCATCCCAAACACCAATTTGCAAAGGGGTATTTGCTGCAAAAAAAAATGAGAACTTTAGGAAATGTAAGACTGCAAATTATCTTCAGGCATAAAATAAAAGCAGGAACAATAAACTTTCATGAAAGCCAGGTGGAATAGACCATAAACTTTGTAAAACTGACAATTTGTGCAAAATAACTTTTTAGGCCGGGCGTGGTGGCACACGCCTGTAATCCCAGCACTTGGGAGGCAGGAGGATCATGAGTTCAAAGCTAGCCTCAGCAACTTAGCGAGGCCCTAAGCAACTCAGTGAGACCCTGTCTCTAATAAAATACAAAATAGGGCTGGGGATGTGGCTCAGTGGTGGAGTGCCCCTGGGTTCAATCCCCAGTACCAAAAAAAAAAAAACCCAAAAAACTTTTTAGGGGTTGGGGAATAGTAAGAGATAACTTTATTTAGCCAAGATGGAATTACAGCAGCATCTGTCTCATAGCTCATCTTTTTGTGCATATTAAATAAGAAAGTAAAATGTCCTCTCATGGGCCAATGGGGGAGAATGAAATGGAAAGTTGTGTCACGAGTGCTTTTCAATAAAGTTCAATGAGCAGCTGAATCACCTGGGACCATGCTAAAGTGCAGATTCTGATCCCAGAAGCTGGGGTGGGGCATTTTAAGAAGTTGACAATGCTGACGGTACTGTTCTATGGACCACACATGAGGTATGAGGGTCCAGTGAATTGTGGTGATAGTGTCTCATCTGGCACATAGGGAGTGGAGTGTAGTGTATTTAGTGTGTTATATTGACACACTTATTGGCATTAATGCCTTTCCCATTATATTCTCTCCAACTCTGGTTTTGTTAAAATGAGGAACTTTATAAATTCATGGCATTCACTGTATTAATTAAATATTTAATAATGTTGACTATGGATAAGGCTATACATGGGTTTATAAAGGTCAAAGATGTATAATCAAATACCACAAGAACTCCTTAGCTCAGATGCTGACTCCTCCCAAATTCTTTGCCTTCAGTTTCAAAGATGGTGTTATAATCAATTATTATAGACTTTGCATTGGGATATTGGCCCTGTCTCAATTCTAATCCTGATAAACCTGATTCTTCTGTCTCAACTCTTTTTTCTTTTTCTTTCTTTCTCTCCTCCTTTTTTTTTAGTAATCCCTTCAGAAGTCTCAACTCACAATATCTACTTTCAGCATGTGGAAAAAATCCCAAAATATTTTAAGGCTCCTGGCTTCGAAGTAATGAGTGAAATTTTGTCAAAATTTAAAATGTAACTTTCATACCACTATGAACATAAAAATATATCAAATTTAGTAAAAACATTATCTAATAGACAAGTAGAATATCAGAAGAGATAATGCAATTGTACACAAAATGCCTGATACTTGGAATGACTCTAAAGCTTGGAAAAATTCAGCTCATTATTTTGTATTTATTCACAACATTACTATGAGGAAGGAGAAGCCAGGTGCATTTTTCCACTTAATGATAAAAATCTGGTTTACAGCGTTAAGTACAATATCTGAGATTCCTGCCTAGGGCTTCCTCTGAGGTAACAAAACAGGCAACTGGCAAAGACCAAACTTTTGCCATTATGAAACATCATAGCCATGGACTTTTTGTAGCCTTCGAAATAAGGTAAAGTTAAATTTTAAAGGCAGTGCAGTGTAACGGTAGGGACGTAGACCATGCTCTGCCATTCATTCTATCTACCATTCATCAGTACTTGTTTATGTCCTTTAGCCTCTTCGAGCCTCAATTTCTGCTCTGTAAAGTGATAGACAATAATAAGCCCAGGGGATAGAGCGGGTTAAATTGGAACTCACATCAGATCTTGAATAACTCTAAAAATGTATTTATTCTAAGACATAGCTCATTGCTCTCCTGGAGGGTAAGGGACTAGAAGGTGACTCAGTACACGTTTCCCAGGGAGAATCCTGTCAGAAGACAGGACACCATCATCTTAGGACATTCGGGCCAAGAGTAAAGACAAAATGACCACTGGTTCTTAAAGCTGCATGAAAATACTTTCTTGGCTCCAGATGCATTCAGGACAACTTTGGCAAGAAGGAGCCCGTGAGCAAGGGAAGGAGGTCTGACCGTTTACAGTGGTCCTAGCACTGCCTTTCAACAGTCTGCTATCTAGCAGAAACTGAATATCGAACTCCTCAGGGTGCTCTGTTCTGTCCCAAGGAACGATGTCCCAATGTCACAGCATTGTACAGGATGCTTGGATAAGGTGGGAGAGCAAGAAGGGAAGGCTTGAGGGAAACAGCCTAGAGGTGACCTTTCGGTGCCCCCAAGGGGTCTCTCCATGTGTAAATAAATCTCATAACCAAAGAGCATGAGAATTGGAAGCAACCTTAGAGATAATTCCAAACCACTTAATTTAGATAAGAAAACAGAGACCCAGAGAATATAAATGACTCGATCATTTCAGCTTTTTACTGTGTCAATTGGATGATACACGTGGAGGGTCCAGGTTCTAGAGTTTGCTGGGCAACATGATAGGAGAACTGATGCCGGTTTTTCCAAGGTGACAAACACCTTCTAATACCAACTTAAAGTGTGAGTCATTTGGCAAAAAACCAAACCTGTCCTGATGTTTTCAATTTTGCCAAGCAAAGTGTATAGAAAATACCATTAATAACAGGTAATGTAGTCCAGAGTTCTTTACTTACACTTTTATTAATCTGTGGATCAAGCTATCAAGCCCTATTCTAGGGCTGTTAGAATATTACTTGACTATAACTGAAGGGGACAGAAGTAGGAGCTGTCTTCTCTCTAGGAAGAGCTAGACAGATGTGTTTGTGGAATAAGGTTTTGGGACAGGAAAACTGTGCTGCTGAGCCTGGGCTTGGAGTCAGACAATCCATGCAGTGTGAAGACAGGGCTGAAGGATGCCGAGCACTCAGTACTTCTTACGAGTCCTATAAATTGTGGAGACAATGTCAGCCCTAAGAATTCTTCACATTTCTGACCATGTGGCACATTTCATCATGTCTGTTCTAATTAGTTCACATGGGCTAAGAAATAGAGGTTTTCATTCCCCTTCTACCACTGGCCTCTATCTTCTATCTGCCCTTCTTTGCTCAGAATGGCATGGGTTACCTTGGCAAAGTATGGCAAGGATTTAAGAATTCTTTTACACTGGGAATGCTGAATTCCAGGTTACTTTCAACCATACTAAGCTGGGATACAAACACAAACAAAAAAGCACAAGGGAAAAGAAGTTAAAATGAAATCAACAAGGTAAGATGAGATCTACATGGAAGATCTCGAAGCGGGAGGCAACATGAACAAAATTCCTTCTCATCTTAATCTCTTGATTTAAAAGACCAAGCCCCAGATTCAGATCTGATCCAATCAAGGCCTACACAGTGTCATTTGGTTATCTTCAAGATAATTCCCTTTCCAAAGTAAAATATTCACTTTCAGGAACCTTTACCCTCATTTGCCTGTCTTTATGAGGCAGCTGCCAGATGAAATTAATTAGCCCTATAATCTACTCAGAGTCTGGAAAGATCTCCTCTCATTAAAAACTAAATTCCTTGACATGGACAAAGCTTAGAGAAGTATATGTTCTGTAATAGAGTGACATTACTTGAACTAAAAATTTGTGATTCTGAACCTATCAGTTTAAAAGTGATAGCAGGAAAAAAAGAAAATAATGTACTTATGAAAAAAGTGATAACAGGTTATTTTCTAAAGCTCTCAATAATAACAACTTATCTTTTAGAAAGGGAATTGAAACATTCTACAAAGAAGATTCAAGCTGAAAATTTTCAGCTTACTAGGTCGTCCTTCCACCCTTGGCCTCACTGACCGACATCCTTCCAAACCAACAGGAAAAGAGCGATAACAGTGGTGAGGGGTTGGGGGAGCGGGTGAGTAGAGGGTGATGGGATAGAGGTCACAGTACCATAGTGATGAGCTCAAGTCAGGGGCTCCAGGTCCCTCACCAACCCCCTTCCCTCTACTCTTAATTCTCACCTGATTATCTGCAAAGTAAGAGAGCTGGACAGAACAGTTTCTAAGTTTCCTACTTGCCTTTCTAATTATTCAGCATTAGTTACTTCTATCAGTCCACAGACATTTAGAAAAGGACAATGATTAACTATTAGTTCATGGGACCAAAATGCTGATGATAAATGTAAACAAACTGCAAAAAATTGCTCGATTCATCAGCTACTCCTTTCCTTCTATACATTTTCTAGTTTCATATTATAAACTATATGACAACTCAGTTCATTCCTTAAATTCACTAGTTCTGAGTGGAAATAATGCAATCATAATCCACCCTAAGAAAAAGGTAGCCAGAATCAGTATTGGCAGGAAAAGTTTATTACTAAATATAAACTAATTCAAACTCCAAGCATTCTTCTTCCTCACCAGCTTTACTGAGAAACAGTTCACATACCATCCCATTCACCTATCTACAGTATGATTTAATCATCTTCAATACACTCACAAAGTCATATAACCATTGCCACAAACATTTTCAGAACACTTCAGCCCTCCCAAAAGAAACCCATGCTCCTTTGCAGTCACTCCCATTGCCCTCCTCATTTTCCAACCTAGAAGCCACCAGTTAATTTACTCTGTGCATGTGTGAAGCCCTGGGTTCAATTCTCAGTACTTAAAAAAAAAAAAAAATTACTTTCTGTCTCTATGGATTTGCCTGTCTGGATATTTCATACCAAAGTAGTCATCAGTACACAGGCGTATGTGATTGGCCCAGCCACTCTTCTTGCAAGGTCCCTAAACACTCATCCCCCATGAGGTGACCTGCTGTGTAGCTACAGATCCCAGCTGTCTCTGGGTGAGCAAGGTGACCCTGTGGGTGCTCTCAGTCCAGCCCCTCGATGTGATTGTAGTGGACACATTATAGTCAGTAAATGCCACTTTGAAGGATTCTCCTAGGCTTGCCGGGGAGTTGGTTGGAGAGATGAGGACACAGTTAATGGTTAGACATAAGTTCAAGTTCTAGGGCAGAGCTACTAGATGCAGGGCAGGAGAGAATATGACCATTCAGTTCATCTTGGCTTGACTGTCCTGCAACTTGGCATGTAAATTTCTGGCCTTGTGACATCCTACTTCAAACCTTGACAGCTATGTTTGAAGCTCTGGTGGCAGGCCGGCCCTCAACAGGAAATAAAGGAAGATAATGAGATATGAAGCTCCCTCTTCAATGGCCTTCTTACATTTATAATTGGAAATTTATTGTCCTTAAGAAAAGGATAAATGGTGCTGTCCACCCCCAACCCCAACAATCTGCATGGAAAATGTTTATTTCCGCAGTGGGAGGTCCAGGATTAGTGGAGTCGCAGGGTGGAGGAAATATAAAGGTCAATTTAATTAGCTCATTCCTAGGGCCACTCTTTTATACCTCTCATAAAAACGTCCTGATTTAGTAACTGTTATGTTCCCCTGTACCTTTTTTTTAGTACTAAGCATTCTGCATATTTACTTTTCTTGAACTAATTATAGTCTTGCATATATAGATATATTTTTTCCATTTTGATAGTTTGTACAGTTGACTAAAAATTACATGTGAAAAGTTCATATTGTTATTTAAAGGAAAGACCACTTAAAATTAATTCTGCCATGCTCAAGTGCGTAAAGCCACCATTGTAGCAAGAGCATATGTCAACAATCAATACAAGAAACCAATACAAGAAACCAGTGACAGTCTGTACTCAGGTGACTTAATAGATTCAGAGATCTGACAGCTTAGCTGGGAGGGACTTAGCATTGTGTTCTTCCCCCTCATTTTCCAGATGAGGAAACCAAGACTCACAAGGGCTAGGTCAATGGCTATGGTCACAGAATCAGTCACTGAACACCCAAGACTTCACTGGGCCTCTAACTCCTAGGAAATATTCTTTCCCTCAACCCAGGTTACCTGTTTCATGGACTTGAAACCTGGAAACCAATCACTGTCCTGCTGACAACCCGGGATTATGATTACATGCTTCAAATCACACAGCCCAAGAGATGGGAGTGACTGCCCAGAGAAGCTGCTTTCTGGTTTTACATTTGACATCTCTGAATGAGCACAGATGGTCTTCTGACCTTGTCAGAGAGTTAAAGACCAACATGCTAACTTGAACATCATCCTCAAGGATTTATTAAATACACACTGTGTTCAAAGCCCTGTGTTAAGCTCTTGGGTGAATTTCAAAGAAAGCCTGAGCTATGATCCCAGGTGTAGAATGGCTTTCATTATAGAGGGGAGCAAGACACAGAGCAATCTAATGCTTATCAATAATGAAACAACTTATCAGAAAAGAAAAACATAAAAAGGAAAGTTAATGACCGAGGGAGAAAGCAGCAGAGTTGCAGGAACTTCACAGTGTCATGAGATGATTTTTTACAATTTCAGACTGCTACTTAACTATGGAGATTAAAATACCAGAGACATGTCCCCAAGGCTCATGAAAAATAAGCATGAATTTACTTGATAGAAGCACCCAGTGAAAAGAATGACTGATTATCAGATGCATCCCCAAGCAGGTTCAGGGCAGGAAATAAAGGCAGACAGGAAGCCCAGCCTCAAAGGTGGAGGCAGGCTGTGTTGGGGCTAGTAATTTGTTCAGCTTGCAAAGAGGAGGAGAAAAAGCACCAGAAAAGACTAAGAGGTTGACAGGTGGTGAGGTGCTCCTTTGGGTCTTAGTCCAGGAGCATCCTTGCTCAGGGCAGAGCTGCCTTCCAGGGCTCATTGGGAGGCACAGAGTAGCTAACCTAAGAGGACAAATGTGAACACTGAGCCAACCTAATGACAACCAGTGACAAAGGAATTAAACAGCATAGACAGTTCAAGGAGCAAGCACAGACAGGATGTTGAGCATGCAGGTATGACTTTCAAGAGACAGGACCACAGGGGAATCTCGTAACCATGTCAGTGCTCACCCTTCCCATAGCAGGGCCTCTGCTCTTCACCAGGTCCTGACCACCAGCCTCGTGTGGGTATCTCGCAGTCACATCCAGAGCCAAGGAATCAAAAACTCAACTTCCTCCTCCTATCCCACCCTCGATCTTCCTTCCCTCTGTGATCTGCATTAATGCTCACTCAGCTGCTTGGGCTCCCCCCACCTCAATGGCTCCTGTCCTATGCCCCCAAGAGCCATCAGCCTCCACTACCAACCTGGCAGTTTACCTGTCTCAAGGTCTTGTGAAGCTGCTCTCAGCGTTACGGTGTCAGTGACAAGTGCCCTGGCCTCACATTCCTCTTCACTCATGCAATATTCCATAGGCTCCTAATAGCTTTATCTCTCTTTCATGCGTTCTATACATAACCAGTTTATTTTTAGAAAGTATAGACCTCATGATATAGCTCCTCCTTTGTGCAAAATCCATAGGACTGCTAGCAGGCTGCAACAGGGTTGAGGTCTTCAGCCCTGTTTCCATGTGTCTCTGGCTAGTTTCCCACCTTTATTTTCAATTCCATCCCTTCCAAGTGCCTCACCTATACGAGCTCTTTTACCTCTCATTATGACCCGCTTACACCTTCTCCCTTTCTTCCGTAAACCTCTCTTGAGGGTCTCCCTCTGTGCTAACCACAGTGCAGGCAGCCAGTAAAACAGTTCCAGTCCCTGTCTTCAGGCAGTTTAAAGTCAATGTGGGAAAACTACATTTGAAGAACATTTTCATTAGATAGACTTAATATTCCAGAGATATCAACAGATTTCCCCCTCCAAAGATTAGTATTCATTGAAGGTCTTAATGCTATAGAATTTGAAACTTGAAACAAGGACCATCAAAAGTTTAAAATGTTAACTTTTAAAATTAATCATTTTAAAATTAGAATTCTTGGTTACAAAAACAAAGAAAAGGCATCAAACGTGAATAATGAGGGATTCTAATTCAGGAGGCACAGTAGGGGAAAAGTAAACCTGATATTATCTAACACAATGAACAAGAGGGCTCAGTTTCAATTATGTGGTGCATTTAGGTTTAATAGCTGGCTCCAACCTGCAGAACTTTTTGGTTTATGGTGGGCAACCCTCTCTGCAGCTCAGAAACGAACTGAAGCCTCCATCTGAATTCCCAGGACTGTTATAAAACACCCTGATACCTTGCATGGCTAGAAAGAGGGGCATGGATTTTCTTTAAGAATATTAAAAATCAAAATGTCTGGCTTTTTGCAAATCCCTTCAGCAGCTAATATAGAATTCATCAAAGTGGCAGTTTCACTCTTCTGCATTCCCTGGAAAGTCTAGCACAGAGCCTGGCACACAGTAGGTACAAATAAACACACACAGAGTTGATAATTATGCATGAAATCATGACTGAAGGGACCAGGTCTTAAGCTGGCAGCAGCATGGCAGAAATAAAACTACAGTAATGGTAACAGCGGAGGCGGCCAAAACGGCATTCCTCCTGAAGGAAGGGCCATGTGGAGTCACAATGGCCAAACAATAACAAGATGAACATAATTCAACTGTGAGCATATTACAAACGAATCATGTAACTTTAAAAAGGACTAAAAGTTTTGGAGAAAGTTCTGAATCTGGAAGCACTAGGTACACACACACACAGAGGTTTACACAAGTATATTAGATGGTACTGCTATCGATGATGAATATTCTAGAATTGTTGAATTTATCTTCAATAGCAAGGAAAAAGTTTTTGTTTTAAAAGAGAAGAAATCAAAATAGAGGAAAGACACAAATGTTTACTGAGATGCAGGAAAGCTTTTCAGTTCCTTTTAAGAAGTTTAAGATCACAGATAGAGGTCAATTAGGTAGGCTAATTACTATGTCTACTTTTATCAGAGTGGCCTCCATCAATCAATACTGACATTTTTCAGGTGCAGCAGAAAGGCATTCACACAAACAGTCCAGCCCATTTATCCTTTTGATTTAATGGAAAAATCTGAATACAAATTGGATCAGATGATGAAGCTCCTTATTGCCACATCGACTTTAAGTCGCTTGCCCAAAATTCAAGTGCTTCAGAAAATAAACACAACCAGGCAATTGTTAGTCCCCATTAACAAGCTAGCACCTCCAAATGATGTGAGCCCACCTTATTGACCCAACTTTTCAAATTAGCCTGGGAAGGACTATCCCAAACAACTTACCGATGGGCTCAGGAAAAAATTTCATCTTAGTTTTTTGGTGGTGCAAGGGAACGAACCCAGGGCCTGTGTATGTATGCTAAGCACCTGCCCTGCGCCTGAGCTACATGCCTAGCCCACACTGCATCCTCTAAACACACAGGTTTCTGTGGCAGGACTCAGGGGCAGTAGAAGTGGCAGTGGGAGGCTCTGCTCAACTCTAGGAGGGGAAAAGGAGATTGTTTTCATTTGGTGCTCACATGCCAACCCACATCTGCTGCGTGGCCTGGCCCTGATGAATAGATTGTCAGGCAGCTGAGGTGATGGACCCCTCTGGTCCAGGCCTGCGCTCAGCCTTTGCCCCTGCAGTGCACAGGCGCCTACAAGGTGTGACTCCACAGCCAATATCTTCAAACCTGCCTTCCTTTATTCCAAACAAGTAGCCAACAAACCAGGTTTATCTCCACATTTACAATCTGGTCTTCAGTTGAAACTCAGGGTCTGCTGTCTTAGGAAGGACAGACACTGGGAAAGGAAGGCAGGACTGGGAGAGAAGAAAAGTGTATGGGGGGTTACTAAAGTTACTCTGAACACCTACTCTTCCTCTCTCTATCTCTCTCTCTTTTAAATAGAAACACAGTTGCCAAAGAAAAAGCCACAATTTAAATGCCAAAAGCAGCAAGCCGAGCTGAGGCGAGGAGGGGTGTTGGAATGATTAATTACACTCACACCAACTCTCCTCAGTACCAATCTCTGAAGCTAGGAGTTTAACAGACTTGCCAATTAGTTACTTGTGAATCATCCTCCACTTGCCTCATTTCCCTTCAAAGTTTGTACTCAGCAATTTGCACTTACTTAAATATCAACTTATACAGTTTTGTTTTCAGTGGGAAATAGTAATGTCTTAGTATTTCAGCAACCAAATTGGTCATTTTGGGAGTTTCAAAACTACATTTTCTGCCTTAGTGCAAAATTCATAACGTAGTGTGATCGTTTTAGATTTCTTTTGGGCTTGGGCCCTTAAAAGTCAGTTTCTGTGCAATGCCAATGCAGCTGTTTCATTGTTTAAAAAGATGGGGACAGAGGAGAGACACACTTGTGTTTGGCCCCAGGGTCAAGCAGAGGAGATTTCCTAAAGATGTCAGTGTAATCTGCCATTAATTCCTTTTAAAGTGGCTAGTTCATTTCCATATGGCCTATTTAAATGTAGCAACAGTTCTTAAATCATATGGAATTATCCCTTTTCATTTCGTATAAACTCCTTTTACTATTCCAACTATTATTCTTTATTTTAGTTACTTGTTTTCTCAGCAGTAAATGTCAAGTCCATAATTGCCATCTAAGTACTGTCTTATGGACTTAGCCCCCTTGTGAGTGTTGTAAGCCCCCCATGAGTGTTGGCTCCAGTGCAGTTTTAAGAGCAAACAGAGCACCCACATCCTGCTGGCCCCACACACTTCCCCTCAGCTCTCTGCCTGCACGAGGAGCTTCAGCTCAGAATCTGGGCCTGTGTAGAGACCACAACCCTGATCCACAACAAGGGGGCTGTCTGGGGCTGTCACTGGCAACCTGACCAGCATTGCTTTTTCAAAGTATGGCAATATCTCATTCTGAGTAAGCATGTGAGAAATTCTTGAAGGCTTTCAACAAGAAGCTGGGTGGGAAGTGGGAAAATAGATCTTTAGGAAAGTGTACTAAGTGTGATTTGCCTTAGGGATACTATTCTTTAAGAAAAAAATACAGGGAAAGTCATGCCAATATTCAACTTTTAAAGTCACTGAGGGTATCAATAAGGCACTTGATACAGGATAAACTAAGATTTTTAAATTTAGGGCAAATAATAGAAAGTGTTTATTGTATCTGAAAAGATTTAAAATAAGTCAGTACTTAAAATTCTGCTCTTAAAATCCTTGGTCCTTTATGGATCTGATTGGCCATATGAAACTTAACCAATGTCAGGTCCTTCCTCAGGAAAATGATCATGGGAAAAGTTCAGTCATATTTCAAAGTTAAAATTGAGACCAGGCAAGGACAGGGTGTGAAGCAACAGTGCCCATTTATATGTGGGAGGAACCAAGAGCAAGAGGAAGATGCTCCAGAGCATTCTGCCAAGAACTGGTGGGATCCTGGTGGTGACAACAATGCTGTGGCCACTCTACAATCCAGCATTGTAGTGCACAAAGTGTGGCCTTTGATGAAAACACTGTGGCAAGAGTCAGAGTTTGCCAACTTGAAAAGCAGCAAAAAAGCAAGAAAACAACTTCTGAGATTCCCATGAATTCAGCACACACACATACACACACACACTGGCATGGTACGGACACACCTGACTCTGGAAATCAGAAGGCAGCTCTGCTGGTAAAACTTCCACCTGGAAATGAGAGCATTCACCAAATTTTCACATGCTTGGTCTCCTTCCAAAGAAGAGTCATTTCTTATGGAAAATCATTCCACACAGGGGGTCCCTAACTTAGAGAACTCTTTACTTCAGAAAGAACACTGAAAACTTATACAAAATGCAAATTAGTACTATATTCGAACCTGTAATGACAAAAATACAAATCCTATTTTATAGGGCAAAAGGTATGATGAAACCTATTTCCCAATGGAGGCAACAGGTACAAAAGCAACTCACCTGGAAATCCTGGTCATCGATTCCAAACCTCTCCCGCAGGTTACGGAAAACCATCGGGCAGTATTCCTTGAACTTGAAATGGCTCGGCATGTTTTCTCTGAAACAATAATATTGTGTAATAAAACTTGGTCAGATGAATAGTTAGACACCCTTGAATCTGCTCCCACTTAGCTCTACGTGTAGCCAAGGAAGTGTGTGGAGTTCACTGTCCATAGAAGGCCTGGATGACTTCACAGAACTAAGTACAACCCAGTAAGAGCTAGGAGGCAGGGATGGGTTGTGGCTCAGTGGTAGAGTGCTTGCCTAGCATGTGTGAGGTACTGGGTTCCATCCACAGTACCACAGAAAACAGAAGGGAAAAGAAAATGAAAAAGAAATTTCATAACTGATCCACACATGGAAGGGACTTCTTAAGAGTTTTACTCCTTCATGCGGAATTGCTTTCCCCTTTGTGTTCCCATGGATCCAAATACATAAATTACATACACACATATTCCTTTTGTTTTTGTACTGGGACACTGAACCCAGGGGTGCTTAATCACTGAGTCACATCCCAGCCCCATTTATGTTTTATTTAGAGACAGGGCCTGACTAAATTGCTGACTGGCTTTGAACTCTCAGTCTCCTGCCTCAGCCTCTCAAACCACTGGGATTACAGGCGTGGGCCACCACGCCTGGCGACATACCTCTATTATTGTACTTTGCATACTACGTTATAGTAATTGGCTTATGTGTCGGTGTTCAACTACTGGCCTGATGGTGAGCAACTTGTGGGCAGGGCAATGTCATATATAGCACTGTATTTCCAACTCTCAACAGATTACTTAAGATATAATAGATGCTCCATAATGATGTCTAAAATAACATTCCATGAAGAAGAATATTCTTAATACTCAACATGGCATTCCAATTACGTTTTATAGAAATATCCCTTAATTCTTTATTGTTCTATGATGCAGTCATTTCTGTTCATAAAGTCATCATTTTCAAAGTTTTGTGTAAGAGAGCAGAGGTTCATCAGTGCTCAAAAATTCAAGCAATTTACAGCTTCAAAATTTTAAATTGTAATGAGAATATCACTTTTAATGTATAAGATATTCATAGAGAACAATATACCATATGGCAAAAGGATATTATCCCAGAGGGCCTGCTGTTGCTTCTCTGAAAATGACAGATGGCTATGTTTATCACAGGATTAACTTCATCAGCAAAACTTTACTCCCACCCATTGAAAAAATTATGCGATTACAGAAAATTCACAAAAATCATACTGTTACAGCAGCCCTGGCAGTCCTATGAGAGGTCGAACTTATACTTACTTGTTAAAAAGGTGATTGTCCACCTTTATCTTCGAATAGGCTTTGAAGTCATCTGGCATCAACATGACTGGGATTTGAACATGGCTCAGTTCATTGATCTAGGAAAATAGAAAATAAATAGCACCAGTTATTACTAACCTGGTGGGAAGGGCTTGACTTAACTACGTACTGGCAAAGAAAATCTGGTGGACATAGGAATTTCCTTGCCTGCCCACTCTCCTTCCTTCCTACTCCTATCTAAACACTCTCCCTCACTTCCTCATCAGACTTTACTCACTACCTCCCAGCTCCCACCCAGCTCCAGCTCCTGCTTCTTATCTTTGTCTGATGTTGGGCCTTAGTGGCCACTGGTAGTGACAAAGGGGAACACTGGGTTGGGGGGCAGCCTTCAAGGCCACCTGTCCCTGCTTCTCCTCACTCTACTCTCCCCCTTTCCCTCAGACCTTTGGTTCAGAGCTCCTTGGACTAATGTCTTGATCACATTTCCAGGACAACTTCTGTTCTGAGAGAGAGAGAGTTTTAATTTTTAGGTAAATGTATGTTGATTAATGGACATAATTTAAACTCTGGAATGCTCAAATAATAATAATAATGACATTCAGGAGGTCTTTACCACTCTTTTTTTTTTTTTTTTTTTTTTGTGGTGCTGGGGATTGAACCCAGGGCCTTGTGCTTGTAAGGCAGGCATTCTACCAACTGAGCTACATCCCCAGCCCCTCTTTACCATTCTTAAGGAACTAAGGTTAAAACTAAATATTGGGGTGAAGCATAAGTTACCAACAGAGAAACCTCGCAAAGGGAAGGAGGAAAGCAGCTGGCCCCAGGACTACATGAGAGGAAGATGGGTTGGACAGGGCTTTGGAACAAAAGCAAAGTTGTGGTTCCAGAGGACACAGGGTAGAATCCAGTTCTGTTTACATTCCAGTAAGTGACAGGGGAAGCTTCTCATATAGGACTTTGAAGAACTTGACCTTTCTCTTGATTAATCATTTTTGCATCTTCATTCCCAAAGTATATACCTCCCTTGTTGCAAGCAACATAAGCCAATTTAAAGATCTGTATACTTCTAGTGGAATGGAAGTTACTTTAAGGATTCTCAGTTAGAAAAAGCAAAGATGAGCAAGCAAATAAACCAAAAATGAGTTCCTTGATGCAGCAGTTTTTAACACGTTGCTGGGTTCACAGAAAGCAAGTCTCCAAGATACCCTCCTTTCCCCAGTGAGTGTCATCCAAAGGGACTGTGGTCATGTTTGTCAAGGAGGCCTGAAGGCTAATGCCAACTTCAACACTTTCTTGAGCCAAGATTAAAGGGTTCAGAGGCTTTAAGAGAACACAGGAGCTTAAAAGAGTGATAATAAAATGTGAAAGAAATGGGATTGGTCTGGGCAGAGCTGAGAGTCGATTTGCAGTGGTAGCTGATTTATAGAGTAGCAAGTGACCATGTGGCATGATATACTAGTTAAGTGTGATATAAAGATAAAGGAGCAAGGGAGTTCCAGGACAATCACTTGGAAATGGAAAATTGGTATAAAATACAATCTCTGACTATGCTGAGTTTCCACTAGAGCTGATGGGGCAGGGCATTAAAATATGAGTCAAATACAAGGCAGTTAGAAGAAATGGCAAAGTCTGGGCAATAAATACCACAGGAACTCAGACCAGGGAGTGCACTTGTCACAGGTGAGGGTGAAGGGCTTCTTGGAGGGAGGGAAGCCTGATATGGTGCCAGAGGAATGGTGAGCCTTGAGTAAGGTGCCATTTAAGTCTGGGGGCTAGAGATGTATGTAGTCTCACATGCACAAGGGCCTGGTTTCACTCTCTAGTATTGGGGTCAGAAAAAAAAAAAAAAAAAAAAAGGCTGGGAAGCTGTTTGTTGGCACACGTCAACTGGAAAATTGGTATAAAATCAATTGGTATATCCTGGAGGCTGAAGCAGGAGGACAAGTCTGAGTCCAGTCTCAAAACTTAGCAGGACCCTGTTTAAAAGTAAAATACAGAAGGGTGGGAATATAGTTCAGTGGTAGAGCCCGAGGCCCTGGGTTTGATCCTCAGTACCCCCTACTGCCACACACACACACCCCTCTGGGAAATATGCACTTTTAGTTATTTCTAGAAGTTCCATTCCTTATAAATCAGGCTCCCTCCAGAGTGAGGGAATGCTTGGTCCTCTTTAGTAGGAAGACAAGAAATGAGAAGACAAATCAAAGATGACTGCACTTACACCTTGGTTTACATACATAAGATGCTGAAATTAAAAGAGAATCTCAGGGATTATATGGTCTAATCTGATTTTTCAGATTATAACACATCCTGGTAGAGCTGTAGCTATAACTTTGCAACTGAGGAGTAGGTTGAGACTGAGTTATGCTATTTTATGGCTACTTTCTCTTTCTTACAGATTGCCTTCATTCACAGTAGGTTCACATTTCCTTTGGTTCCCTCACTGCACACACACACACACACACACACACACACCAAAATCTTCCAAAGATTTAATATCTGTGAACAAATAATTCATGAACAAGAGGATCTACCATTTAAATATCTACACATATTTTAGTAGTGTACCTATGAGCTTCTATATTAATTTTTTCTATAGGCACATTTGATTTTGTTGTATATGAGGGTTGGCAGTCATTCATCAGATTTACACCGTAGTAACTTTCACACAGCCTGATCACTGAAATGGCATTTAACTTTCTGGGAACACTCTCCTTTAGCATATTATTGTGTTATTCATTACATACACTAACCTGTGTTGCTTGTCTCTAGTTCAAATTCATGAGCCGATTCAGGTAATGACAATGATCTACCATCTTTGAATAAGGTGGGGTTAATCCTATTTGTTAATTTCTGTATTTCACACGTGGCTTTTAGGTGTGAACTTGAAGTTTTCAGGACAAAATTCTTAGATTTTGAAGAGTTCAGTTTGGGGAAATTATAATTTATTGGTTTGGTATTCTACCTAGCCCAACCATTCTATGTGGCCTATTCCAAAACTGATAATAAAAATAACAATGATTGATCATTAGGTGATACTTATTATCAGTATTTTTTAAGCAAAGATTTTATACTTTGTCTTTATAGATACTTAAATTGAGGAAAACATATTTATGTGGGCTATAAAATATTCATGAAAAGAAACAAAAAGAGTTATATTACCTGTTACTATTTTGAAGGAAATAATACCCCCCTTAGGAATAATCATAAATTATGATATACAAAATTTCTGGAGATAAAAGTGGTTTGGAATTTATTGAAGTTTTATTAGGATAGCTTTAAAATAGAAAGCAATAGTTATATTGTTTAGGCACATTTACAGTTCTTTCAGGTTGCAAATATTTAATGAACTCTTCTAACAAAAGGACAATACCACTTTATACCTGTGAAGTACTTAACAGTTGTCAAACCACCCTGACAAACACAGGTTGGTTCCCTATTTCTGCTGAAAGTCATATTCACAGTTCTAGACAGCTCATTATTTTGTGAGGATATTAGAAATACTTTCATGCAGAGAGGCTGGAGGCTGGGTATCTCTGTGCCCTGAGAAGGATGTGTTCCTGTTTATGCCAAGTCAGTCACCGCCCCAAACACAGGTGTGGATCAGCACTGCCTTTCTGCCTAGCCTTCGGGCATGGGTGCTGACAATGCTGGGGCCCAACATATGAAATAAAGAAGCTCTGTTGTTAACATCAATGGAAGCAAGGCCAAAGGCGAGTGGTTTAGTACAAAGGGTTAGTACAAAGTGCCAACATGTTCCTGATTGTATTATAATTCAAGAGTGAAGGATTGTATTATAATTCCCTCCTGTATTATAATTCAGGAGGGCAGAGAGGGGTTGGCATGGGGTGGGGGAGTGGAGGGAAGGGAGAGCACCTGAGGTTTCCCTCAGCTGTGCCTCAACTCACTTTATTACTTGGCATTAACCTCACTGCCCATGCTTACTGGACATGTGCCAAGCACTGTGTTACATACTCTGGACACAGCATCTTATCTGATCTTTATAACCCAATGGAGTAAGAACTGTCACTGTCCCCATTTTACAGATAAAGAAACTGAGGTTTAGTGAGATTAGGTAAGATATTAACTACCAAATGGTTGAGTTATACCTGGAACCCAGCCTAAGCTGAAGTCTTCCTCGTCAAGGCAGCTCAGTTGAGTAACCTCAGGTACACAATTCAGGGAGCTGGACTGGAGGAGCCCAGGATCCATTCAAACTCCTGTCAGCCTGTGACGTTGGAAGTCACAGCTACCTGAAATGCCCTTACTGTGTTAAAAACTTGTAAGGATTTTCTTAAAGTAGAAATGAAATGGTAACTGCATGTCTAATTTATTGAATTAATTGAATATGCACCATGGTCTACCATTAAACTAGCAGAGGTTTCTACAGTGCCATTTAAATTTGGAAAAGGCCTGGGTCACTGAACAGTTAATGTCCCTTTGACATTGCCTGTCACTTCAAAAAGGGAAAATAAATATTCCCCAAAGCGCTACTTAAATCTTAATGAATCGTAAACAGTATGCTCAAAGGATGCAAAATCAATGTCCAAAGAAATTATTTATTAGAAACTTATCTTAGTTTTTCTTTAAGAAAAAACATGATTAACATAAAGTGCAGTAAAATTAATGCGTATTTAAATTAATGTGTATTAAAATGCCAGACAGCCCAACTCAGAAAAGGTGTCTCAATTCCTCTCCTCAGCAAGACGTTCCAATTTACATCAAATGCAAGTTACCTCCAATACTGTAAAACATAGGTTTGTTTTTTGTGGGTTAGATCTGCTGACTGCAGTGAGCATCACTCCTGCAGATATGAGACTGAATTCACACTGGCAAGAAAACAGAGGTTACAATTAGGCTTAAAAAAAAATGGAAGTAATAAATAGCTACTGGACAAGGAATAAATAAGCCAGACCCAGCTGGTAATGGTTCTGAAATTAAGGCATGCAGAGGTATCCCCACAAAGTCACTTCATGCTGTGACACTTGAAAAATAAACCTCACTAATTTATAAGATTTTTAAGTCAAGCAAAGAATATGTTCAAAAATGGTGAGGCATTATTATTGACGATTAATTCAGATATGTTCACTCTAAACACTGTGTTCTCAGACTAATGCATAATCAGCAATTGGTTTTCATTCAACTGAGAATACACAAAAAAGAAAAAAAAAAAAGACAAAAAACCCCTACATGTAGAGGAGACACTGAGATACTTAATCTGATTATAGTAAAGACAATTCACTACAAATCGGCCTCACTGAGATGAAACAGGAAGTATCCAGTGTGGGAACTGCTGGCTACACTGCTGTTATCAAAACTAACAGAGGGACCTACGTGGGGGCAGGGCTGCTTTGGGGTAAGAGGAGAGATGGCAACAGTGGAGTGGGAATGATCTTGAAAGACCCACTTATCCCTCCTCCAAATTTCAAGATGCAGGTTGAAAAGGGCAATTTATTTCCCAAACAAAATTTCTACCATTTAAATGACTGCACATTTAAAAAATAATTTAATAATAACCTAGGAGACTGCAAGGTGATAAACCAGAGCAGAAAACGCACCAAGCATTCAAGATCAGCAAGGAACCAATGGGAAAAGAATAGTAATGCATAACCACACAATAATGGTTTGGGATACTATTTTAACTTTCATTCATTTCTTAGGTAAATCACTTAACAAATATGCCATACCAGATTCCACAGACTTTACCAGATTTTCATCAGCTTCTGGCTTCTACAAAAGGATCCTGACTTCACAATAAAAAATGTAATATGAATTCACCATTACTATTAATTTCTCACCCCTCTTCCATAACTTCTTCATATCAGTATCTGAAAAGTTCTTTCCACTTCCTGGACTTACCCTCAAAAAATTCCCAAATTCTTTTGTGGCTCCATGGCTGATAAAGCATACAAGGATTCCTCCCACTAATCACTAACTAAGATTTTTCTGCCCTGGGGTTCATTCACTTTAGGACGTGGATAAGCAAAAAACTAAAATTATGACTACTGAAAGATAAGAGTTGAGGATACTTGAAGAATATGGCAGCAGGAGGTTTGGAACTTAAGTCACTGAGTTGCCCCTGAGTTATACAAAAGGACCTCAGGCCCATTTCTAAGAAAATATTTTCCACAGCATGACCTAGAAGAGCCACCAGGACTGTATATTCTCTATGCTTTTCAGGGGGCTCTGCACTCACTATTCCTGTGGGGAGGGGAGTTTGATGGGAACAGAGAAGCAAAGAAATCGAACAGCTTATAATAATAAACAGTAACAAACAAGGCAGGTTGCCTGGTTGACAGAATTACCCTCCTTAAGTGTGACAACTATGACTGCTTCTCCCAAAAGCTGGGAGTAGACTACAGAAAATCTTCATATCTCTAATTTTTTGTTCTGTTTTGTTTTGTTTGTAAAATGGGGACATCATCACTAGGTATGTGCCAAATTTATGTTCCTGATATGTAGTGGAAGCAACATCCTTAGAACAAAGACCACAATTTTTTGCTAGCTGAAGCCAAGGAGTTGGAGACTAACCTGGGCAACACAGAGGCCGGTCTCAAGAAGAGAGTAAGAGGGAGAGAGAAGAAAATAAAAAGCATACTATTCCTTTACTCTTTTCCTTAATAAGTTCCTAAATAGTTTTCTTAATAAGTTTGGTGGTGGAAGAAATTACCTAAAATTTTGTGTCAGAGTTTTATTTTTTATTTTTTATTTATTATTTATCTATTAGTAACTTCAAATTCTGTATTAGGGAAAAAGCACTCCACTAACTTCCAGCATCATGTGGAAATAATTTTTATAATGTTGTAAATGAATATAGGTTCAAATAATTAAGAACTTTAAAAATGAATTCCCAGTATGACTCAAGCATGTAGGCCGCACTTGGAGTGGCATGGATCCTATTACAACTTACACTGCAAATTGAATAGCAATTTGAAAGTTCTGAGGTTTCAGAGAGACAGAGCAAATTAGAGTCAATTATAGAGGTAGGAAAAAACCAGGCAGCTGAAAATGTTTGTGAAATGTATTTTTATTTGTCTTAGGGCAAGAGGTCAATTTTCTACAGCGGCTTCATCAATATTCATTTTCTAAGATCTTTTCAGAAAAGTTAATGTCTTTGTGTTTGTAGGTAAGACAGAATAAAGATTCGAGTATATTTTAATTAAAACCTTCTGAAATGTGAGCTACCTTCCAATAAGCAGAAAATAAATGCTTTATTTTGACAAGCCAAATAAAATTGTTCTGATAACAAAGCTGAGCAGAGATGTGAATGCAGCCATAGTTCTGCCCTTCTAGTACCTGCAAACTCCAAAATTTAAATTAATACACTTAAGGGTTTTTTATTCCTCTGTTGAACAAGAATCATTAAATCAATCTTTTGATTAATAGTTACTTGACTAAAATTAAAATATCTTCAGAAACATTTAAATTCTTGCATTGAATCTTACTTTAATTTATAATACAGACACAAATCCTACCATCCATCAACATGGTATCTTTAAGTTTGATCAGAGACTTCTGATGGGCGTCCTGATTGGCAGGCACACTGCCAACTTCATCCAAAGAACAGAGTCATGTTAAAATTTCACCTCCCATAAACCATAGAACCTGACTGAATTAAGGCCAAAAATGTATGACCTATTACAGAGGTAATATTGGCTTTAAAAAATATCCAGGAAAGACTTTGCCACTGAAAACAGCACTTACAATATGATCTATTCAAAAGGATCATCCAGGCTTGGGAGTCAGGACACTCATGTCTGGGTGCTGGTTCTGCCACTTGTTCACCACCTAACCTTGAGCAAAGGGCCCTGGCTCTCTTGATCTCACTTTAGATTTTTAAAAATGAGTTTGAGAAGAAATCTCAAGTGATGTGCTGTTTGGCCCAGATAGTGATTTAGAAAATGCTTGAATTAATTGCCAATTTTTCAGACTTGAGAAAATTTACATACAAATTTGGACTTCTGGCTTCTTTTGAAAATGGAAAGGGATGATCTGGCTTGCAGCCTGACATTACTCATCTGTTGCTGAGTGGCTGCAGGATGCACCCTCTACTTGGGCACAGTTCCTGCCACTCCCTGTAGCCTTCTGCCTGGATGACTTTACTCATTCCAGGGTCACAGCCATCACCAGACTCCAGCTCCTGGCCCTCGGGAGGCAGTTTCTCAAACAAATACAAATGAGTCATAACATGACTTCCTACAGAGTCTCTTATTCCTAGAAGGCACAGGTCACCTATTTACAGGTTTAATTTATATAGATGTGGCAGGGCAAAGACAAATTCAGGAAAGGAAGCCACAGATCCAAAGTTGCATGTTTCTGATCCTTCTTTGAAAATGATACAAAGAAAATGATGCTAAGTTAATAAGCTACAGCTGCCTGTAATCATGTCTTCCGCCTTGTAGAGCAAGCTTGCTTACAGAAAGGCACTGAGGTTGACACCCAGAAAAGATGGAATCAAAGAGGGATAAGAGTCATGTGGAGATGACATCATTTGAATTCCAGGGCCCTGTGGAACTCAAGATCAGCTTGCCTCCACCAACCTTCCCAGACAGAGAAGTCACCCTCCAAGCTAGTGGGAATTAGGTTTCTACCACTTGTGACTGAAGACATCCGAACATGACACTAAAATACCCAGTGGATGTACTTCACCTCCACGACTTGAATGTTAGCACAACTAGACAGCAACCTAAGAAATTGATCTTGAAAGTTTCAAAGGAACACATTATTATTTAGTCAGATATCTAATATGCCAAAATAATTTTACCATTTCCTGTCTTTCTGTACATTTATCCTACAATGCCCCAGGTAGCTGTGAAGGCCAAGCACTGGAAGATGGAGAGCCCACAGCAATTCTGATGGGGGTCACTAATCCTCAGAACCCTCTGGGAGTGGTATCTAGCTGGTCATGCTGAAGATGGGGTAGAGTTTAGCATGTTACACAGTTGTCCCCTCCCACCCTGGTATCCCAGAGAGCCACATCTGCTGAAAAAAATAAGTGATGGAAGATAGCCACGCATTTAGAAAATCAATCACTTGAATACATCATTAAAACCTGCAAGATGGCAAAGGGGACAGGGATGGACACTTCATTTTTAAAAGATTTCTTCAGCAGACTTCAAAGTTGGAACCTATGTTAAGTTTCCAGAAGAGAAACACTGAATTCCTGATTCTGTTAGGGGTAGGCTTTCTTTTTTCTCCCCTGAGCATAGAACAGAAGAGCAGCCAGTCTCATTTCTAAGATCTGTTCTAAGAGAACAATGTGAGGAAGGTTACCATTATGTCGTTTATGCAGCTTTCCGGGATTCCTGTTTTAAGTGACGAATTGACCACGCATTTTTATCTCTTTCCCTTCCAGAAACCTTGCTAAAATGACAAGAGGAAGTTAGAGATTGGGGGGGAGGGGGTCACACACAACCATGGCGAGAACAACAAAGCAGACAGCAGAAGAGGAGAAATTTCAAATAATTTTTAAAAGGCAGAAAATAAGTAGAGGATTGCTAACAGACAGGATCGGAGAGGGAACTGCCAGCTCCATGCTGTAGCTTGATGCCTGGCTCTCACAGAGGGCGGCAGGCTCCTCAACTGGAATCCAGGTAGGACACTGCCTGTGGTCAACCACCCCAGACCTTCCTACGGGAGACAGGGTGTTGATTTCTTGAGACCCAGACCCAAGAGGCTTTAGGTTTGGAGAGGCCAGGCACAGAGCGGGCTGGGTGGGGCACCAGCTGAGCACAGGAGTAAATGAAATCTATGCTGTAACCCCTGGGACCTGAGCCTCCAGCTGCTGCCGTCTGCTGTAATCACTGCGCCTGTGGCCTGGGCACACGCATATCACTTAGAGATACCGCAGTAAACACCAGGGCAAGTTACTACATGTGTCTGTGTGAACTAATATGAAAGTGCTCTAAGAAAGTGTAAAGTGAAAAAGTAAATATAGATGTGTTTAATATGCTTTCCATCTTTTCTTTTTCTTTCTTTCTTTTTGCTTTTTTGGCACTGCAGATTGAAGCATGTGCTAAGTATGTGCCCTATGACTAAGCTACACTCCCAGACCCTCTATTTATTTATTTACTTACAGAGGTTACACATTTATATATCTGTTCATGCAACTTACAGAAGGCACAAAGCTGGAGAAGTGGGTTTGGGAATCTAAGGTGGGGTTGAAGCTCACCTGCAATGGGTACTTCTGGACTGTTCAATTGATATTTTTATAATGGTGGACAGAAAACCCAAAACACCCAAGGAGCATAGCAGGCAGGGGCATAACCTAACTCTAAGGCAGAGGTCTCCAGCTAGGATGCACACTCTCTGGGAGGAGACAGAATTTCCATTTCTATCTATTTTTTATCTAAAAGAATAATCTTTAAGGGGTTGGGGCTCAGTGGCAGTGTGCTTGCCTAACATGTGCAAGGCACTGGGATCGATCCTCAGCACCACATAAAAACAAATAAACAAAATAAAGGGATTGTGTCCATCTATAACTACAATAAAACTTAGAATAGAATAACTTTTAGATCTTTCTGGTTCATAAGCATGTTTGCAATGTTGTGTGAGATGTGACTTCCTCTAAATCTTTTTTCGATATTGACACATTGCCTTATCTGATGTTAAAAAATTTAAAAAGAATAATCTTTATAAAACTGATCATACAGTTTGACACATGCCCTCAGCAGTCCCTGTGTGAAACAGACACGAGCTGCCTACTGTAAGGGAGGCATCCTGAGGAAATAGTAGGAATTCCATGACTTGGAGGGGTTGGCAGTGGACGCGCGAGGCCTTTCCCATGTCCTGTGCGCTGTTCCTGTCCAATCACTGCAAATGACTGAGGTGTACATGTGCCCAGTTAAGTGGATTCACAGATCAGACCATCTGGTTTGAACTAAGTTAAATTAACCCTCACAAAACAAATAAGTGCTTAAAAGGATGCCTGCAAATTAACCACAGACTGAAGTTACTACTAAAAACAAGCAGCAGTTAACAAAGACCTGCCGGAGCTAAGGCAGAGTGGACGCCCAGTGCGTTCTCCCGGCCAGTTTAACTGTGAGGGTAAGATGTCATCAGATAGGATGAGAATTGTTCAAAACCAGTTGAAATAGACAGGAAGGTTTATTTTAAAATATGGGCTTCCATTCATTTTTGTTACTGATTACCTGTCCCCAAGTGTACACTGTGTCTTGAGGTATTAGCTGAGGAAGGCCTGGAGCTACTGAAACAGGAAAGTCATTCAAAAACTCAGCACTTAGCACCTGAAGACAAAGGATCAACATCATGCAGTACCAAACTACCAAATGTAGTGCTTCGCAAAATTTTATTAATTTCATGATTAATAGTGGAGCTTCTTGCTAGATTCCATTTATAGCAAAAAATTCCTCCCCAAAACCCTAGGCCACTGGAGAAAGGCTTGTTATTCCTACCAAGGTAAAGATGGCTGAAGGTGCACGAAAAACCAACATGAAATTAAATTCACATGAATTCCTTTGTCAGCAAATACTGATTGGCAGATGCACAGAAAACACTGATCAATATTTTAAGACTCAAAAAGACAATAAATTATATAGCATAGGAAGTTGGCTTTATAGCTGCATCAGAGTAAAGATGATTCTAACATTGATCTGGTATTTGCTAAATTACTTGCTATCTTTTAAGAATGACTGTGTGGTTCAGAGGAAAGCAGGAGCACAAGTCTTTTAAAAAGTGGTATAATTTAAGAGATGAGTCATGTGCTTTTCCTTTACAAATTGGTGAACCTTGGCAGGGGTCAGAGGTGCCACTCTGCAGTATGCTACCTAGCAGCAAAAAAATAAACACCTTAAGCTTCCTTTCAGAGTCAAGGTGAGACTCAAATGAAGTAAGTAAGTAATTGCTTTTCAAGAGAAACCAAAGCTTTGAAAAGAGAGTGGTCAAAAAACAGATGTGTGGAAATGTTTCCACTTGTGTGATCTGGTTGCCAAAACAATACGACTGTGTCACTTATGAGAACTCACATCAGCACACTCAAAAACAGTGTTCTAGCCAGTGAGAAACATGGCCAGAGTTTCAATCCATTTGTTCATGGGTTTTGAATACATTTGTTTAAAGTTTAAAATGCAAAAATCTCCCAGAAACTTTTGAAGTTATCGGGGGAAAATAAAATTTTGCCATCTGAAAGTCAACTAAAGCTTTCATAAAACCAGGGGGATGGGTTGAGAATAGTATGATGACTTACCAAATGTGGCCAGTGATACTGTTCTTTCACTTGTATTTACAAATCTTTGTGAGGTATATTTTTCAGCAAGAATTAAAATGTGCAAAACTTAGAGCTAGGCTTTTTTTTTTTTTTTTTTGTACCAGGATTAAACCCAAGGGTACTTAACCACTGAGCAACATCCCCAGCCCTTTTTTTTATATTTTATTTAGAGACAGGGTCTTGCTGAGTTGCTTAGGGCCTTACTAAATTGCTGAGCCTAGCTTTGAACTTGCAATCCTCCTGTCTCAGCCTCCCCAGCTGCTGGGATTACAGGTGTGCACCACTGCACCCAGCAAGAACTAGGCTTTTTTTAAAAAATCACTACTAAAACAAAATTTTCTAAAATATCAAAAATTAATTACATTGTTCTCACTAAAAATTAATCTTTAATAAGAGTGAGAATTTTTATAATGTTAAAATTATTTTAAAATTTTAACCATTTTTTAGGTTTATATGCTACAAAATGTATATAATGTTAATATTTATAAATATATAACTCACAATACATGCCAGTATGCTCAGCTTTCACATATACAGGGCTACGTAGGTGATAAAAAACATAACAACAAAACTTGGAGTCTATTGTTCTAGGAAGAACAATACAGGGATTAACACTTTCTTCACAGTACAGATATTTTTACACATCTACACCCCTGGACTGGGAATAGGGTATTTGGCTGTGGGGCTTGGGGAATTAAAAAAAGTCCCAGCTATTTCTGATACAATGCTTTCCTCCTCTGGGTGCTGAGAAAGTACCACTGGCCATCCACATTTAGTCATAGCAGTATCACCATTTAAAAAAATGGTTCAGAAACTTTCACATAGACATGGGGTTTTTCCCTCATTACACTGAAGTAATATTACTCTCACTAAACAGATGAGAGGCAAAGTGAAGTTACTTAGCAGAGTAAATGGCTTCCTCAGGTCTTGAGAAGAACATGGACTCCTTTCTGATGAGTCCCATGCTTGAACTCAGCTCACATCCACACTGAACTCTGGGGTCTGATGCTGGACTCAGGGCCTTTTTTCTTTCTGAAATTTGGAGCCCTGAAGCAGGTACCATATAGTGTTGCCTCTGTGGGCTTAGCCATTCCAGTAATATTTTTCAAAGAAGCAAGAGAATAGCTAAGTCTCCTTCAGTGAGCTTGTGGAAGGAGGCATTTGAGGAATTTGCAAAAACTTTGACAGTTTGCAATATAAATCGATACCAAGCTAGACACAGTGGCACATGTTTATAATACCATTGATTCCAGAGGCTGAGGCAGGAGGACCCCAAGTTTGAGGCCAGTTTCTGCAATTTTGTGAGACCCTCAGCAACTTAAACTAAAAAAATTAAAAAGGGCAGGAGTTGTAGCTCAGTGGTAAAGCACCTGTGGGTTCAATCCCTAGCACCAAAACCAAACGAGCAAAACCAAAATATTAAGGAGTTGGGGGGTGTACTCAGTAGTAGAGCACATACTTAGTATGCACAAGAGCTTGGGTTGAATCCCCAGCACCAAAACAAAACCCCTAAAAAAATATTAAATGATTGCAGGGATTAACACTTTCAGGATCTAAATCTCAGTTTTCTATGTTAATTTCTCCTTCCTCAATTTCTAAAACATACCCTGTCCAGAAACTTCTGAATCTAAAAAGTCAGTGACCAAACCCAGGGTCATCCAGATTTTTTCTGTTATCTCCTAGGAGTTTCATAGCTCTGCATTTTACATTTAGGTCTGTGATCCATTCTGAGCTAATTTTTTGTGAGGGTTGTAATAAGATCTCTGTCTCGATTCATTTTGTTGCTTATGAATGTCCAATTCTTCAATTGACATTGAGGCCTACATTTCAACAAAAAGTGGTGGTCATTCATTTCTTTAACAAGGAGTCCACTGGTCCTGAACAGAGCAGGTGATCCGTAAAACCAAATGAAGTATGAATGAGCTGTTCCCAAAGGAAACTAACACTCTTCACCTGAAAATAAAAATCATCAGATGCTTCTTGGGGGAAAACAAAACAAAACAAAAACTTCTGAGCTTAGAGCTTTCCTATCCAATATGCAATATCAGTCATATTTTCCTAGTGAGTTACATTCTTTAGCCCAAAAGATTATTTCAAGCATGTATAAATGCACTAAAAGAAAGAAAGCCAAGAGGCAACCCAAGTTTTGTCTAAAAAAGAAATAATTGTTTAGCAAACAATATTCCAAAGCTATTATATTCAGAATAAAAGGATATTGTTTATAAGGCATGCCAGACTACATTTCTAACATAATTTTCTTTTGTCACTGAAAATGTTTCTGAAATTGAGGATAAGCCACCCTGTTCAACAAATTGTTATAAGGATTTTTCAGTTTAGGTTTTAGCATACCTTATCTCATCAAACTGAACTGTAGAGCAACACTTCTTCATATAGATACAAATTTATGTTTTTGATTAAAAATAATCATTAGCTTCATCAGTTTCTTTTTCATGGTTGTTTTCTTTTTTTTTGGTGCTGGGGACTGAATGCAGGGGTTCTTTATACTGAGCCACATTATTTATTTTGAGACAAGGTCTTGCCAAGTTGCCTAGGCTGGCCTGGAACTTGTGATGTTCTTGCCTCAGCCTCCCTTGTCACTGGGATTACAGGCAAATGCCACCAACTCCATCTAGAAACAGGATTATTTGTAACCATTTATTTATTTAGTACTGGAGACTGAGCCCAGGAGTGCTTATTTACTAAGCCACATCCCCAACCCCTTTTTAAATTTGTTTTTATTTTGAGACAGGGCTCCCTAAATTGCTAAAACTGGCCTCAAACTGTAATCCTCCTGCCTCAGCCTCTGGAGTTGCTTGGATTACAGGCATGCACCACTACACTTGGCCTAACCCTTTACTTAGATACATGTATACTCATAAATAAAAGTATTTAAGTACTTTACAAATAACAAAAGTACTGAGAACATTTTTTAACCTGGTAAAAAAATAACTGTCACAGTTTCATGATTAATTAATTTTCAAAAACATGTCATGGCAATTAACATAAAGCTCCTATCCACAAATACTCCTATTCCCAAACTGTCAAAAGAACAAAAATGCTTCTGTTTGTATTCATTATTTTAGGGAAAAGAGCACTTGCCATCTCATGAGTTTTGCATAAATAATTCTCTCCTCTCCCCACATCCTCCCACACCATTCTATGTATTCTATCAACTATAAAAATAGATGAGCAAAGTAAACCAGAGAACTGGATGACAGCAAATCTTAATTCTTAATTAGATCAACTGACATTAATTTTTCATTCTTCATATACTATGAACATGAATCAAGGACATAATCCAGTCAGATTTAATATACGCAGTTCTCATTAGATTTTAAATTTGGGAACCTCTAAAAGTTTGAACTGCAGAAGAACCATACTCTTAGCAATTACAAAATACTCTAATTTTTCTTTTGTCATGATATTTCAACCACCTTTTGGAACTTTTTCTGAATCTTAGGTGGCTGCTCATTTTCAGCAATTAACCCAATTCCAACATTTGCAACCCAACATTACGGATGAATTCCTAGGAACAACATACAACTGCCCTGAGTGGTCTTCCTAAGGTTATGAGGTAAATGATGCAGATCTTAAAATAGTGCATTTGTTTCCTTAACGATTTCTTATGAACATCCGTCTCTTTTACCTAAAACTCCAGGCAACTAAAGGTGTCAGCATCGACTTTCCTTGATTATCAAGGACATGAAATCTAATACTTGAAGTAAACTTGTATTTGTTAAACCAGAAATCTAATATGTAAAGAAAGATAAGGAAAGCCACTCGCTGTGGCTTTGTAAAACCTGCTGTGACATGCAACAAATGATGCTTTTCTTTGCTGCCATCTAACTATATGAGAGGGCTTTGCTTGTGTGAATTTAAGAATTCCCATGATGTTTAGTGACAGCAATTACTTGAGGATGGTAATGATTCCTTATGTAAAGACAGTCTAAGGAAAATGCAAGAGTAGAAGCATCATTAGCTGTAACAGCAGGATAAAACAAAATTTTTCATAATAAGAGAAAAGTAGGCCTTCAGATGTTTTTTTTCTCTGAAGGTGGGGACTAGATGTATTCATCTTTGTATTCTCCTGCTCATCCCCAGGGACAAACCACCAGAAAGAGTTATGGAACCAAATTTTAATTTCTTCACTTACAAACTGCAAAAGTGACTTTACTATTATATCTAGCAAAGATTAATCTGGATACTCATATTGATCTCTCAGGAAACCAAAAGTTACAGTGTAGATGATTAAATTTCTATTTACCAAGTATGCAGAGCTTGGTCCCCTTAAATGTAAGATGACTTACCAAAATTATTTTAGTTGCATAAAATAAATGAAATAAAGTATTTATCAAACACTAAAGCACAGTAATTACTGTGCACTCAAGCACAGTAATTCTTGAGGAAGGTTTATTATTGTACATTTATACAGCATTTTTAATTCAAAAAGATATTCATATCTATTACTAGAATCATCTTTTTAATATTAGGAACCTTTGTCATCATCTGCAGGTCTGGAAATTCATAGAAAAATGATAAATGCTTCAAAATGTTACTATAAACTAAGGAAATAGTAGCTCTCCATATTAATATTATTTAATCAAACATTAATCAACAATAGACGACTTCCTCTCTTACTGCCATACAGTTTGCTGGCAGCCAATCAAACCAAGCAGAACACTTACCAGACTTGGGTTAATAATGCTGAAGGACGTGTTCAGCCTTAATATACAAGTACCTTTAAATTCAGCATCTCTAAATATAGGCTATTGAACCTTGAAAAAGACAATTATTGCAACAGTATGTTTTACTTAGTACTTTACTTATATCTGGTTAAATGTTTATACCTTCTTGCATTCTTCAAAAATGTGGATGTGTGACTAGGTCCCTAACCTGTGATGATTCTAAGACAACTGCAGGTATACCTTGACTGGCACAGGATGCTAGAATAACATTTTTTATTTCAAGGAAAACAATCTATCCACTGAGTCAATTATAAAACAGGTTACCCTTTTGTATATAAAAAACTTCTATTATGTTTCCAAAACTGAGTGACTTTTAAATAACACTTGAAGATAAATTTAAAAGACAAAAAATAATCTACTCCAATATAGAATTTCAAGTGGTTTACTATTTTGACTGAGATAGGTGTAGCCTTCGCAGAGCTTCAGGAAATGTCATTGTCCAAATCTGATGCTACAGTCAACTTCAGGCTCCCCAGTGTTCTTCTTTTTGAATACTCTAGGTGGAATATACTTCCTAATCAGAAGTAGTCAACGACAACAGAGTCTACAGTTATTTATGATAATAAATGTGTTCAATTCTAAAGAAGACAGTGGGCAGGGGGCAGGGAACCTTCCTTTCTAAAAGTTTTTTTTTTTTTTAAAAAGATTAATAAGATATATACTCTTCACTAAATAATGGAAAAAACAAAGAGATGTTATATGAGTTGTTCTTCAAAAATGTCTGACCCCTCAGCTGACTAGACCACCTGCATTATCCTGCATGATGCTCAGTGTGTGTGGCCAGCAGGCTCCACCTGGCTACAAACCAGTGCCCATAAGAACAGATTTCCAACTGTCATCTTGTTTGATGGGAAGCTGTCAGAGCCATTTCCACTACCTAATTTCTAATTTCAACAATGACTTATACTGCCTCTGATGACCACAGTAGGTTTCCTCATGTGGCTTGCGCTCTTTGCTCTGACCTTAGGGCACAGAACACTGAAATGGAGAGTCCGGACTGTGTTCATTATATACTGTAGATGTTATAATGATTGTTTAAAATGCCCTAGTTTGTAGATATTTAGAATATATTTTAATAGTTAGATATTAAGATACAGAATTACTAAATGACTGTTAAAAATATAACTGGACAGAAATGATCCTTATAACATATGCAATGGAGATTTGGCAGTGAAAACTGCTTTCCCTTGTCCATGTGAATCCACCAAGTCAGCAGCTTCTAGAACTGTTGTGTTTGTTCGTTTTACAGCAATGACCCTACTGTTCTGTTTTGGGACATTAGCAAATATATGATTATCAGCAAAACACCAGAATGAGCCACAGAGAATACGAAAAAACCGAAAACCCTGAAAACAAAACAAAAAAACCCTCATGTTCTATAAGTCTTGGTTTTAGGAACCCCACACCCACCTAAAGCTCAGAGTTTATGCAAATTTGAGGTATGACTCATCATGTATCAATTACTGCAAAGTAGCTGGGTTCTGAGACTTCTCACTTTTGTTGCCCTCCATTCCAATTAAGCCAGCAAACTCAGGCAAGTTTGGATACATCAATTCTCTTTTTCTTCCTATTAGAGTAAATGCTAAAGGACAGTAATATGGAAATGGGGAGTGAGGAAGGTGGGCAAGAACTGCAATGACAGTTTCTCCCACACTGGGAGTCAAGTCATACACACTGCCCAGAGTCGCACAATATGGCCATAGTACTCAACACACTGTAAGTCAATAAACAGTTTCTAAGCTTTGCCATTAATCCCTCTTCCAAATAATTTCTAAATGTAACCTCTTAGTAAAATAATAATAATGAGTTGCAATTGTTCTGGGCTTAACGTTTGTGTTCCCCTCAAATTCATGTGTAGAAGCCCAAGCCCCCAATGTGCCTTTATTTGGTGATGGAACTTTTAGGAGGTTTGAAGCTAAATGAGAATGTGGGGGTTGGGGCCCAGCATCCTCATGAGAGGAGACACTAGAGAGCTCACAGTCCCCTTTACCTCCAACCCTACAAACCTATGTAAGGACACAGCCAAGAGAAAGGTCATGGGAGCACATGGTCAGAGGTGGCCATCTGCAAGCCAGGGACGGAGCTCTCACCAGAAGCCAAACTCTGCCAGAACCTTGCTCTTGGGCCTTCCAGATGCCAGGATCATGGGAATAAACACCTGCGGTTTGAGCCACCCAGTTTATGGTATTTTGTTATGATAGCCCAAGAAGACTAACACAGTAGCCTGCAGAAAAAGAATCAATGAGTTTGTCGCCAGAGGAGTTCCCAGAGAAGGGAAATCTGACATGAGACAAGTGGGGTCATGAGCATATATGACAGAAAAGAATTTCAGCACACAGCAGTTAGAGACATAGACACATTTATTTAAGAAAGCAGACAGACGTTTAAGGGAGAATGCGGGCTATCTCAGGAGAGAGTTATCTTTTGGGGTAAAGTAAGTAATACACAATCAAGGGAGAATGTGGGCCATCTCCAGAGGGAGGGACAGCAATGTCTTCAGGTAGGGTGTTGATACTTACAGAGGGACAGCTGCGAGGGGCTGCGCTGGAGTCAGGTGGAGTTATATAATTTTGTTTTCCCTGTGCTTATGTATTGCCCTCCTGTTACTTTTTGCAGGCAAGGGTGTGGGCCAAGGTGTGGGCTGGGTGCTTGCTTTGCATTTCAAAGGTTCATGGGCATTTCCTGCATTCCAATGGCTCAGGGGAGCTTATCTTTTGAGACTTGGTCTAACTTTTTTTTAATTCCCAAATTCTGATCTGAAGTTCATGCTGATTTTTAAAAATGTAGGTGATTAAGTAAGTGGGGAAGAAGGGCAAGCTCTTCCTTATAGAATTCCAACTAATCAAGGTAGACAAAATGATGAAAATAAAAAGCCAGTGATGTATAAATACTATAGTAATAACTGCTGGTGGTTGGCAACTGGCAGTGTACACTAAAATTAGTGATCCACCGTATGAGAAATGGGATATTCACATAATCTCCAAGTAGCTCTTCACAGGACACTTCAGACAATGGGAAAGATAATTAACTTCACAGTGCAGAAGTGGACACCAACATAACTAAGTACTGTTGGTTATATATGACATTAGCATATGGGTGAAGGGGATGTGGGTGTTCTTCATATTATTTTTTGCAATGTTTTTATATTTTTGAAAACATTTCAAAATGAAAAGTAAAAACACTGAAATGGTATACGAATAGCTGTTCTCTCCCTAGTAATCTGCACTATGCTTATGCAAGTTAACAGCTTGGTCTTAGCTCAATTTGCAGTTTCCACGCCACACAGTTCATTTTACATACAAATAATTGGAATATTTCTCCCATGCCCCATTAGGCTGAGCAATATCATTTGTCCTATTCCATGAACAGGAAGCATGTAACTCAGGGGTAAAACACACACATTCCAAGCACTTAGCTCAGTGCTGAGCTCACCTCTGAGTAAGTTAATTCCTAAAGCTTATTTTAAAATAAAAATTATGGAAATAAAGGCAGGGGGACAGGACATAAAATATTCTGGATTCTGTTACATCATCAAGTTTTATAAGTAAATTCCCATCAAGAGAATAACAACATAAATTTTACTTTCAGAAAGTAGTTCAGTCTTACACTCCATTTTGCATTCTTTGGTTTTCTATTTGTACAGCACCTTTTCATTTCAACATTCATCATTTCTCAAAACTGACAAACAACACAACACCAAAAGCTAACATTTATTTAGGGCTTATTACATATTTGCTAACTGCTTTATAGTGTCCCATATCATCATCTTAGCAGCCCTGTGAACTGGGCACAGCTATTACACACCCTTCCCCTTCACAGATAAGGAAACTGGGCTAAAGTGGCTAAGTGACCGGTTCAGGGTAATGAAACCCTCTGTGTGATGTCTTATATTCCAGATCTGTCAATGCGGCTCCAGAACCTGGGCTCTCGGGATGGAATGTCAAAGCCTTTTGATTTATGTACAAATAAACAAATGAAAAGGACAAAAACAAAACAAAACAAAACAAACAAAACCCTTCTCAATTATTCAAAGAAGCCAGAAGAAAACACTGCTTAGGGGGTTAATGGCAACTTGATAAAACAAACACAAAGTGTTCATGTAAAACACACTCACCCACTCTGTGTTCGTACAATTTCTTGCTCTTCTCATTTTACCCACTTACAGTAGAAAACAAACTACTCATGCAAACAAACAAACAACAACCACCACAACAAAGAACCTTTGCCCCCGCTAATAGTAGAGAGAGAGAAAAAATAACTTTATCCTTGTCATTCAGGACAGAAGGGCACTTTGGGAGGCTCCTCAGAGTGGGGAGCAAAAGGTGCAGAGTTCTTCCACCAGCAAGGAGAAGCTGCCAGGTGATGCTCAGAGGGACAGGGACACAGGGAACAAAACCCAGCAGGCAGGGAGGGATCAGAGACTTGGGGGTGCCAAGTCCTCCTCAGCAGGACTATCATTCTTTAATGCCACACTGGAAAGCTGTTCATAACATACTCTACAAACACTTCCTAAAACAGGCTCTTCTTGGCCCCCAACTGGGTTCAAACAAGTGAAAGACCAGGCAGGAGAGAGACCACATGTAGAAAAGTTGGCATGAGTCTGTGCAAGCGTCTAAGAGGTCCATGTCTCCAGCTTACATGCCTGGGGTTGCCGTAAGGACCAACTGAGCCTGCAACAGAGCCTGCCACACGGTGAGCAACTCTTACCAGCCCGGTCATCACTGTTCCCAGAGTGCCGCTCTGGGGCAGACACTTAACATATCTTTGCTGGAAACAAAATGGGATTAAAACAAAATGAGATAATTTGACTTAGTTGGTAGGAGTGTGTGACTAAACTGAGAAAGTGCAGCTGATGTCCACAGAAGCAGAGGCCCTGCAGATGAGCCCAGGCTACCCACAGCACCTGTAGAACGTTTGTCCCCAGATGACAGCAAAGACCAAAAGCTTAGCCAAAGGGGTAGGCTTGAATAAAGTGTTCCAGAATTGGCTTTGCCTGTTTCCCTTCCTTACCACTAGCAAATCTAAAACTGCCATGCATCATACCTTTTATTATAAGAAACTATGCTTGTCTCTGGGATGTCACTTTCTTTTCCTATAGTGCTTCTTGTTTACTTTTCAAGTCCATTTCCTTAGTGGTTGCAGTTTGTGGGGAACATTTCAATACTTGCTGACAATGCTGTTCAAACAACTTTAGTACTCTGTATCCTTTCTGGTTTAGCTTTTTGTAGCAATATTACACCATGTTCTGCATACATTACTGCTAACCTGTTTGGCATTTGCTTGCTTGTTTATTTTAATTAAATAGCATCTTTTAAAAGTCCAAATTTAGAAAGTCAATTAAGGCTTGATTGTTCACATTATAAAAGGAGGATGGATGCCTTAAAGGAAGGTTTACTGGAGTATTCCTTTCCAAGATCCAATCTCTCTCTAGCAGAGGAGAAAAGTGTTTTAGGAAGCTGTGCTTTTTAAATCATGAGGAAACCACTCAGAAGGGAACACACACAAAAATTACACAAAGCAAAAGTCACTTCTAATTTCATCAAATACTTGTTCACCTTTACAAGCTGAACATTGTCTCCCTCAACTGCCATGTTTCATCTTTCTAAAGGCAAACTCATAACTTGGTGGTTGGTGTCCCCCTCCTAAATTTCAAATCTGTATAAAATCCAGGCCTTCCTGAGGAGGTAATTACTGCTTTTTAAGCGGAGTTTTAAAGAAGTAATCCATATGTTCATACCTTTAGAACTGCATGTGGTGTGGGGTGACTCATAACTGAGTGACAAAAACAATAAGACGGCTGTGAGCAGGGCTGGCAGCTTCAGGGTGAAGGAGGCACCATCAGGCAGAGCACAGGGGATATTTAGGGCATGAAACTCTTGTGTGCGATGTGCGATGGTGGGACGTGTCATGACACTTTAGTCAAAACCGACAGAGTACCACACAGAGAGAGCTCCGATGTGAACTAGGGACTCTGGATGATAACAAGGTGTGACTCTAGTTCCATAGATGAAATGTCCCTCTCTGGTAGGGGATGGAGTGTCAAAGGTAGAGAAGGCTAAGCATGTGTTCAGATGGTATGTGAGAACTCACTGTTCATTTCACTCAATTCTGCTGTGAACCCCAAAGTTCTCTTAAAGAAAAAAAAGTCAACTAATAAAAAAAAGTGTTAACAGCATGAAATGCTAATAGTACTGAGAAGGAAGAGATTGTAACTTACTGAGTTGGTCTAAGTAGAAGATGTTGGAAGGAGATACTGAAGGAGGGAAAGGACTTGGGCTTGGATAGAACACATCGTTAAACACAGGAAATGACAGCAAAGGGTTTCAGTGGGCCAAACTGACCAGACTCTGGCAGGCCAAAGAAGCTGGTTTCTGTTCTTTGACATTCAGGAGTCATGGAAGGTTTTGAACCAGGGGATTATGTGATGAGGACTTCTAAGGTGTTTAACTCAGTGTGTGGAATTGCATTTGGAAGAAGGATTAAGACTGGAGGCCAAGAATCACAATGCAGGCCTGAGCACTTGCCAGGCACAGGACGGAGGGCAAGCAGAAAAGGGGAAGAGGCAAGGGATGAGAGGGCCTCAGAATGCTTAAAAGGTTTCCAGCCTTTGAGACTAGAACAGTGAAACTATTGCCTAAAATAGGAAATGCACGAAGAGAAGATGATTTAGGGCATACAGAAGATGCATTATTTTGGAGTGTGCACAGATTCATGCAGAGATGTCTAACATGAAGTTACAAATGTAATTCTGAGACTAAAAATAAGTAGAAGCAATCTGCAAACCTAAACTTCAGAAGAGCTGTGGCTATAGGAATTGATAATGTCAGAGAGGGATTTAGAGTAGAAAAAGAAAATGGCCAGAAGCAGGGCATGTGGCACACACCCATAATCCCAGTGACTAGGGAGGCTGAGGCAGGAGGATCACAAGTTTCAGGCCAGACTCAGTAACTTAGCAAGAACATGTCTCAAAATAAAAATAAAAAGAACTGGGGGTGTTCTCAGTAGTAAAGTGCCCCTTGGTTCTCTCTAACGATAACCCCAATACAAAAAAAAAAAAGGCGGCCAGAATCTTCAGGAAGATGATGCCATAAAGGAGAATGAAAAGGAATTTTTTTTTTTTTTTTGGAACCAGGGATTGAATTCAGGGGCACTCAGCCACTGAGCCGCATCCCCAGTCCTATTTTGTATTTTATTTAGAGATAGGGTGTCACTGAGTTGCTTAGCGCCTTGCCCCTGCTGAGGCTGGCTTTAAACTCGCGATCCTCCTGCCTCAGCCTCCTGAGCCACTGGGATTACAGGCATGCGCCACTGCACCTGGCTAAAAAGGAATTTTATTAAAAGAATCTCCCAAGTACTCAAAAATCTTTACACCACGAACACCAATAACCCAATCAATAAATGGGCCAAGGAAATGAACAGACACTTTACAGAGGAAGATCTACAAGTAATCAACAGATTTATGAAAAAATGTTCAACATCACTCGTTATAAGAGAAATGCAAATCAAAACCACCTTAAGATTTCATCTTACCCCAATTAGAATGTCTTTTATCAAGAACACAGGCAACAACAGGTGTTGGCGAGGATGTGGGGAAAAGGGTACACTCATACATTGCTGGTGGGAGTGCAAGTTGGTGCAGCCACTCTGGAAAGCAGTGTGGAGATTCCTTAGAAAACTTGGAATGGATCCACCATTTGACCCTGCTATCCCACTCCTTGGCTTATACCCAAAGGACTTAAAATCAGATTGCCTCAGTGATGCAGCCACATCAATGTTCATAGCTGCTCAATTCACAATAGCTAGATTGTGGAATCAACCTAGATGCCCTTCAGTAGATGAATGGATAAAGAAACTGTGGTATATATACACGATGGAATATTACTCAGCCATAAAGAAGAATAAAATTATGACATTTGTAGGTAAATGGATGATGTTGGAAACTGTTATGCTAAGTGAGATCGGCCAATCCCAAAAATCCAAAAGCCGAATGGTCTCTCTGATAAATGAATGATGATGCATAATGTGGGGGGAAAGATGGCAAGAATGGAGGAAAGATAGCTAGCATAGAGGGAAGGGAGGGGTAGGGGCGGGTGGGGAGTAAAATCAATAACAGAGTGTGTGACAGATATCATTGCCCTGTGTACATGCAAGAAAGCACAGATGGTGTGACTCTACTTTGTGTACAACCCTTGAAACAATAGCTGTACTCCATTTGTGTTCAATGAATCAATAAGTAAATTAAAAAAAAAAAAAAAAAAAAAAAAAAGAAGAAGAACCAGGAGGGAACAGGCTCTCTCTCACTCAGGGAAGTACACCACCCCCTTCTGTCATCACAGATCATTTACTATGCACTCTCTTCTTTCATAACAGGGGCACAGATACTGTTAAGTGGAAGCCACCTGTTAATTTCTGGAAGTTTACAACCTATGGCAGGGCACATAGACCTGTGCTTTAAGTTTGAAGTACAGACATCAGAGTACAAGTTGAGGTTATAAATATGTGGTCGACTGCATATTAATCTTGTCAAATCAGGCCTCCTGTCAAACCCCCTCCCATACTGACCCTGGTCTTCCCTGTGAGCCTGGCTTTGGCCAGTGGGACATCAGCAGATGAGGCTCAATGCCTGAGCCCTGGACTTGTCTTTCTGAAATGTTGCTTCTGCACCAGCTCCAGCTGACCACCAGACATGTGAGCGGGGCCATCCTGGGTCATTCATCCTGTGGATTCCCGAGGTGACCACAGACATATAAGTGAGACCAAGAACTGCCCAGCCAAGCTGAGGTCAAACTGTAGAATCATCAGCCAAGAGGCTCATTGCTGGATGGAATCAGCGTCAAGTGCACCTGAGAACAGGTTGCCACAACCACACTACAAGACAAAACCAGAACTCAGAGCCATCCCCACCAAGCAGCTCAAGTACAAAAAGGACAGTGCTGTACAATCCCACAAAACCTATTTATTCAGCATTGAGTCCTGATTTACAGCAAGTTGCAAGATGTACAATACTTGGATACCAAAAGGGTCTCATGGGTGTACGTTGAAACAGACATTTTCTGATTCGCAGAAAAAATCTGAATGGATAATATGAAAATAAATGTGAAGACAGTTCTGTAATGGATCTGGAAATGAATGCCATCTCTGGAAAATCTGCCCTTTAGAAATCCTTCATTTTGCAATTTGATCAGCTTATTCCCTTCACCCCTCTTCCTGAGCAGTCCCCCAGGATCTTGGCCTACAGTGGAATCTGCACTAATGATCCCTAGTGGGGCTCCAGGAGGGCTGCATTTTGGATAATAATTTGCACTTTGAAGCAGGTTTCATCTTCCTGGTTGACTGTACTTGCTTAGAATGGACAAAATTAAAATAGAAAGTATTGTTTTGATTAAAAAACATTCTATATGAAATTAGAGTTGGGGACATGAAAAGCACATCGTATTAAATGAACTCCACTCATCCCTATAACACTGTCTCTTTTTTTGAATGATCTCTTCTTTATGTCTCCTTATTAAGCTTCTACATGCATACAGTCATATTCTTTGGTTAATTTAACATGAACTTGGAGCTTTTCTCTATAACTCTTCACCTGCCCCCTACACAGAATCAGTCTTCCTGACTTCTTGTCTCCACTTGTTCTTAAAAATATGTTTTAAAGTATTTCTACTTAAATTAAGTATGAAACCAAAAGGAAGGGGCAGGAAGAATCCAACATAACCACTCACACTCCCCCTTTGTTTTTTCCCTCTTTCTCTTGATTCTATCTTAATCTTTCAAATTAAACATTTTAAATGAAAATTTTTACTGTTTCCCCTAGTGAACAGGGATCAATTTTTTAAAGGAGAAAAGAAAACACTTTTCTTTATTGTTGTATATTTAATTGAAAGACACATTTTATTAGCTTTTGTTTTATGAGAAATATGTTGCCCTTGAAGTTTAATGAAGCAGGTCTAAAACTTAGGGTGCCATGGAAAATTTATTATAGGTTTTCTAAAGCATTAAAAGTATTACACCCATGTTAGAATCTTTCTATTAACTATCTATCTTTAATCCTCACAGATCTTAAGCACTTATTTAAAAGAATTTAAAAAATCATTTACTTTGTTAACACCATCCTGAGGACGTGCTTGACTAACAAGCCCACGGGAATTTAGCTGGAAGATGTTTTCTGAGGCAACAGACAGACACACTGGCACACAGCTTCAATGGTGGCAGCAAAATCAAATTAGTTAGATTATACTGATAGGGAAAACAATTACTCATGGTCAAACCCGTGGTCAGGAGGTGGGAGAAAAACAGAATCTTCAAGATAGAGCATCCATCAAATAAAGATAACAGAGAGTTTAAGGCCTATCAATTAGGCAAGAAAAGACAAATATAGGTTAGATGGGAACCAAGAATGAATACCAAGACACTTACGTAACTGTCAACTTTTACTAGGCATGTAATTAACCCAAAAAGTGTGCAGAGAAGATGCCAGTTAAGCCTGTCAAAAGCATTCATTCATACTTAATAGAAATTAAAGGAAATTTTTAGATTAAATTAGAGACACAAAAATGTATTTTTCCATTCAAGAGTAAGGATTAATAGGGGTGTTTCCCCCCCACTCCCGGTCTCTGTGATTTCAAAAGTACACACATTCCCAACTTTTCTCAGGTCCTAATTGATTTGAAAATGAGCAAGGGAAAAAGTGGATAACACATGCAAGAATGCAAATTGGTAAGAACACAGAGCATGCACAATTCAAAAAATACCCAACTATAAAATTTTCTTAAAATTAGAGCACAATTTTTCACAATACAAAATGCCTCTAATTTTCTTAATTAAAACCTTCAAACAAAGAGGGACACTGATCAATGGATATAAAATTAGGTAGCCAGGAGGAATAAATTTTTATGTTCCATTGCACAGCAAGATGAATAGCATGAATTAAAATGCGTATTTCAAAACAGCTGAAAGAGCTATACTAACAAAAACAGCATAATATTGGCACCAAAACAAACATGAAGAACAATGAAATAGAAGGCACAGAAAACTCACATGGATATAGTCATGTGATACATGACGAAGGTGCCAAAAACATACATGGGGGAAAGGATAGCCTTTTAACAAATGGTGCTGACAGTCGAGTCTGGGTATCCACATATAGAAGAAGGAAACTTTACTCCTCTTACCTGACACAAGTCAACACAAAGCGTATCAAAGACTTAGGAATTAGAACAGAAACTCTGCAACTGCTAGAAAAAAATTCAGGCCCAACATGCAAACAGAGTGGCACAAGCATTGACTTCCTTAACAAGACTCCTAAAATGCAAGAAATAAAACCAAATAAGTGGGATGGCATCAAATTAAAAAGTTCTGCACAGCACAAAATAAACAATTAGAGCTTGAAGAGAGAGCCTATAGAATGGGAGATCTTGGCCACACACTCCTCAGGGGATTAATATCTAGAATATATAAATAACTCAAAAAACTTAACACCAAAAACAAACAACAAAACCACCCAAATAACCCAATTAATAAATGGGCAAAAAAACCCAGACAGAAACTTCTCAAAAGAACTACAAATGGCCGATAAACATATGAAAAAAATATTAAACATCTCTAGTAATCAGATAAATGCAAATCAAAATTACACTGAGATTTCATCTCACTTCAGTCAGAACAGCAGTTATCAAGAATACAAATAATAAATGTTGGTGAGGCTGTGGGGAAAGGGTACGCTCATACATTGCTGGAGGGACTGCAGATTAGTGCAACAATCTGGAAAGCAGCATGGAGAGTCCTCAGAAAACCAGGAATGAAACCACCATATGACAGAGTATATATACTTCACAGTATATATTCAAAACATCTTAAAAAAAAAAAGCACACTATAGGGTGCAGGCAAATCATTGCAGCACAATTCACAACAGTCAAGCTAGGGAAACAATGTAGGTGCCCATTGCCAGGATAAAGAAAATGTGGTACATATACACAATGGAGTTTTACTCAGCCACACAGAAGAAGGAAATTATGGCATTTGCTGGTTAATGGATGGAACTGGAGCCCATCATCCTACATGAAAGAAGTCAGACCCAGGAAGTCAAAGGTTGAATATTTTCTCTGATAAGTGGAGTAGAGGAAGGGGATTGAGGGAAAGGGAGGAAGGACCTTCCAAGGGAAGAACAGTAGAATGAATCTGACCTAACTTTCCTACATAGATGTATGAATGTACCATAGTGAATCTCACCTTTATGTACATCCATAAGGAACTAACTAAAAAAAAAAACAAAACAAAAAACAAAAAACTATAAATAGCAGAAAGATCAGTAGAGGGAAGGGAACAGCAGGAGAAAAGAGTGGAGGTAAAGTGAAAGTACTGGGACTGAATTAAAGCAAATGATATTTCATGTTTTTGTAATCAGGGCAAAATGAACCCTAATATCATGTATAACTGAAGTTAACTAATAAAAAACACCTTAAAAGATTTGAAATGTTCTCACCACTAAGAAATGACAAAATCTTTGAGGTAATAGACACATTAACTACCTGATTTGATCATTCCACAAAGTATACATGTATGAAAACCTCACATTGTACTCCATAAGTATGCAATCATTATTTGTTGATTAAAAATAAAATTAAAATGAAACACTCAAGTGGACTACTTGCTACAGCTAATAGAAAGTAGCCAAAGTTTAGAAATGAATTCTTGTTGGTTATAGTGGCACATGCCTATAATTCCAGTGACTCTGGAAGGTAAAGCAGGAGGATCACAGGTTTGAGGCCAACCAGGGCAACTCAGAAAGTCCCCGTTTCAAAACCAAAACAAAACAAAAGAACTGGGTATGTAGCTCAGTGGTAAAGTGCCAATAGGTTCAATTCCCAGTACCCACCAAAATTTTTTAATTAAAAAAAATCGGAATTATCTATCTTAGTGATCTCTTCCTTTCAATATGCATAAAAGGATTTTTATGAGCACCAACAAAAATTAAAAGTTGTATTTAATTCATAGAAGCAGGCACAATTAAAGTCATGTAAAGTCTTCATCTGCACAAATTCACAGTCCCTGCTTTAGAACACGCAGAACACGTGAAGGAAATTACTATGCTGATTTTCATCCAATATCCAGCCGTATTTCAATTTTCAAACTTAATTAAAACTGGCAGTTTTACTAAGAAGAATCAAATTTCAATCAAATGGGTATACCATCTTTTTTTCTTTTTTCCTTTTTTAAGAAAAAGCAAAAGAAAAATCAGGTTGTCCCAAGCAGAAGATTAACAGGGCTTTGATTAGAATTGAAAGTCATGAGTTAAATAAGTGTTTTGAATTATGACTTTTATTAAAACAATCCTTTACTTGAAGCTCACTGGATTTTTTAAAATTAATTCTAGAATATTGAAAGAAAATGTATGTTTGACTTAGCCTAATAGGGACTCATAAATCATGGAAGAATGATGATATAACTGCATCCTGGGAAAATCCCTCCTTCAATGGCTCCTTTGGTGGCACCAGGTATTTTAGCACCAAAGAAAGAACACCTCTCAGCCAAATTCTGTTCACGGGAATGAAGCCTAAGGAGAAGCACAATTGGCTGGCAGGGCAGCAGCTGGGGCAGGAAAACAGACTGGCCAAGACCCACTGCCCCACAAAGGACCTGGGGAGTGGATTATGCTGATGTTGTGTAATAAGGCCGCACACCCAGTGACCCGTGCAGAGCCTCGGGGATTGCCTGCCCTCTTCATGGAGTTCTGCTGAAAGAGACAATGATGGGCACATCCTAATATCCAGGCTTCTTACTAGATCCAATTTATTTACCTTCTCCTTGGCCTGGGAAAATGGATTCTGGACTCAGTGATTGACACTAAGTTGCTTAAACATGGCTTGGTTTTGTATTCCCTAATGTGAAGTGGAAATGAAGTGCAGCTGCAACAGAGCAGAAGCAGTTGCAGTGGATGAAAGGGAATGAGGTTTAATATTCTTTATAAACACAGAGCAAGGATGTGGAGCCTAATAAGATCTAGGGGAAAATAATCAAGCCACAAAGTAATCAATGGTTCTCAGAGCTGTAAGAAAGACTTGGAGAAAATACATAATTTTATTAATCTTCCACCTTAAAAAGTTTAATGCCTTCAGTATCGTTTATGATCATGTCTTATCAATTGAACAAATGACAATATCTGCTTGTGTGGCAGCAGTTTTTCTTTAGTCATCATAAATCTTATTGTAAACTCTATTCCATTTTATGACACATGGTGCTGCAGACAGACACACCAGTCTTCCACCTAGAGAGGACTCTGGAGACAACCTAATCTACTCCCTTGCTTTATAAATGAAGAGACTGAGGCCTGAAGTCACTCATGGAAAAGCTGGGTAAAACTCTAGCCAGAGGCTAGAAACACCTAGCCAGAGGCTCTATTTTACCCATAGCCTGAGTGACACGGTCCTGAACTGACTGAGGCCATTCTGCTACTAAGAGTCTGTCTTGGAAAATGGGTCCTTCGTAGACCACACCAAAACAGACTTTGACATAAGGGGTGAATTACTGTTCTCTTAAAGAAACTTCATATTCGCTTACTTAATGTACATCCCACCCTCTCTTTGGAATGCCCAGCTCACCACCTGTATCCCAACCTCCCTGGGCTCCAAATATACCTGGTTCCCATGGGAGTAATAATTCCATATGACTGTGACCCTGCTCCCTGGCCATAACTGCCCAGTTCAGGGTTGGCCCCAGGACCAAGCAGGCACAACGAGTCTTCCTTCATGCCAGCTTCTCCACACCACTCAATGCTGCGATATAACGCAGAGGTGGTCAACATCCAACACAGTTTGGCCTGCAGGAGGCAGAGAGGCAGAGGAACAGAGTGGTCCTGGCAGTGTCTCCATCCCTGGTTCCAACTTGCTGCAGGCTTCCTCACATCTCTAACTCTGGGCTCCAGAAGCATCCCAGGAACCCGGAGGCAAACTCCTCTTTTGGCTTAGCTTGAACTGGGTTTCTGTCAATTACCTCTGTCGGACAGCACCTTCAAATTTCACTGAATTCTGCTTTGAAGATATTTAACATCTAATGTATGGTTTCAGGAAAAATAACTACTTAGGCAAATAAGAGTATACTAATAAAAAAGAATATGAGGATGGACTGGCAAAATAAACTTTGTCACTCAAAATCTTACTAAATTTACTAAGGCAAACAATGAAAAATAACTGACACATAACTTGAAAAAATTTAAATATATGGTATTACATTCTCAAATTATGAGTACTTGTAACAGTTCTTGACAGATCTGCTTCTTACTGACTTAGAAAATAGCACATCCACATGAAAACATCTAGGGCGTGGAAAAGACCAACAAAGACTCTGTGGTTTAACTTAGAGAAAACTGGTCTTGTTCATTAAACTCTCAACAACCTTCAAACCTTCAGAGATGGTTAATTTGTGTATTTTACCATCATCACTGCCAAAAACTTTCCTGTTACATAATGTCAATGTCTCCTATTACCTCTTTAGTCTTAAGGTATTGAGGAAGGTCGACAGATTCTATTAGGCCTGAGATTACCTGCCTCTTTCATTAAGCCATTTCCCAAAGGCTGCTGCACTAAGGAGGAGGGATGGAAATGCCAACTTCTTCCACAGCATGTGGGCCCCTCATCAGCATGCAGCCAGAGTAAGGACTTGGATCCAGAAGCTCTAGCCTTCCTAACTCCAGGTCTCAAGCCATTTCTTCCCACCTACATCCTCAGTCCTCTCACCCAACTAAAAACTGCCCTAGTTTAGGACTGGAAAACTATAACTTCCTAGCAAATTTGGCTACCTCCTGCTAGTATAAATAAAGAGTTTTACTGGAACAGAACCATGATCATCTGTTCTTGTGTTATCTGTGGTTGTGTTCATGCTATAAGGGCAGAGCTGAGCAATTGAGAGAGGTATGGGCTACAGGGCCTAAAATATCTATTACTTTTTGACAGAAAAAGTTTACCCATGAATCTGTCTTAGGAAGGAGGGCAAACCCTATCAGACCTTCACCCCCCATTAATTCAGTTGTTACAGGAATCCCAGCCCCACCCCCACTGAATTAGCTCCAAAGATCTCCTAACCAGATCCAGTTGAACCCTATATCACAGATCCCAAATCCTTCCCTGGACCTCTCAAAAGTCATGCTTTGTCATTGGCAAAAATCAACATCTCCACTAAGGCTTTCTTTGATCTTTCATAGTAGCCAGATTCTGACTGTCCCCAAGGCCCATGCTTCCCTGCAGCACTCTCAAGTGTCTCCTCTTGTGGCTAGGAAACACTGGGCCAGGAGGTGGGGCTCTGTGTCCCTCTTTGCCCATTCCAGAACCCCATTCTGCCCTCCTCCCTAACACCATCTCCTTTGAAGTATCGTCATCAGATTATGCAACACTACCTCTGCTTCCTACAAAGCTCCTGGCCACCTTCCCCTGCCCTGGAAGTGTTCATCCTTTTAGAAAAGCCAGCATGCCCATCTATAATGCATTGGCTCTCACGTTGTTATTCTAGCTCTCATCTCTCCTCTGAATTCTAAATTCAAATATTCTGCCTGCCTAATCAGCATTGCCAACTGGATATCTAACATGCATCTCAAAAACCAAACAACTCACCCAAATCTGAGCCTTGCTTTCCCCTCCAAGCTCTCCTGCTCATACTTTTCCATCTCAGTGAGTGGCACCTCCGTGCACATGACAGTTCAGGTCCCATACCGTGCAGTCAACCTTGGCTCCTCTCTCACCTGCATCTGAATCACCAGCAAATCCTGGGGCTCCTTATTCAGAACATGGCCCAAACCAACTACTTCTCACAGCCACTGCCTCTCTCCTCTAAGCCACCAGTGACGGCTCCCCAGAGTACTGCAAAGTTTCCTGGGAGATTCTGGCTCTCCATCAGTCAATGTTCCACTTTGAACTCAATTCATCTTTTTTTTTTCCTACTGGGGATTTAACCTGGGGTAGGGAGTGTGGGCACTTCACCACTGAGCTACATTCTCAGCCCTTTTTTTTTGTTTTGTTTTTTTCTTTTCTTTTGGTTCACTGTACACAAATGGAGTACAATTATCATTTTTCTGGTTGTACAAAGTAGAATCATACAATTTGCATATTCATACATATGTATAGTGTAATGATGTTTGTCTCATTCTATCATCTTTCCTTCCCCACCCCCTCCCCACCCCTCATTTTCCTCTATACAATCCATCCTTTCTCCATTCTTCCCTTATTTTGAGACAGGGTCTTACTAAGTTGTTGAGGGCCTCGCTAAATTGCTGATATTGGCCTCAAATGTTTGATCCTCCTGCTTCAGTCTCCTGAGTTGCTGGGATTATAGGCATGTGCCACCACACCCAGCAAACCCAACTCATCTTTTATGAACTCAATATCAGATTATTTTTCACTCCTGCCTCAACTCCCCTAAAAGTTTACCTTGGCCAAGTCCTTGCCCCACTGGCTAGTTAGACCCTTAGGCCTTCACTCTTCCCTCCAGCCTTTGAAGTCTCTCAAACATGCTCCTCCCTGACAGCTTTGCACTTGACAGTCCCTTTGTTTGAAGCAATCCCCAACCTATCAACTTGGGTCTCTGTTCAAATGTCCTCTTCACAGTGGGGCTCCCCTGACCACCTTAACCCATCACCCCAACCTCCTCTCCTAGCATTTGCTCTGAAGTACTTGCTATACCTGACATTATTCTTCATTAGTTCCTTTTATATGTTTTATCTCCCATCCTACAATGTAAGACTTCCCTAGTGTATATTATTTTCTGGACCTACACTAGTACCAGACAGGTAGTAGGCAGCCCATAAGTATTTGATAAATGAAGGAATTCAATGAACTAACCAGCCAAGTCACCATGATATATTTAGCAGCAGCTTCCCCTAATTGCAGAAGGAACAAAAAACAAAAATAGAAACAAAAAAGCCTTCTGTTAATTTCCAGATATGCCCATAAATTTCAGATCTATAATCAGTAAATTTCACACAACTATTTTTTAGGGTTTACTAACTATCCATTCTTCCTATGCTGGGCACTTTACTAAAAGGACAAAGAAATATCAAAATATCAGGTGTAATCAAATTCATTACAATTGGTCAGAATTTACTTTTAGGTTATCAAATTCCCCAAACAGAGCCAGTTATTAAATTTCTTCACACTGCACAGTGCTCACACTAGGCTGAAGAAACTGATTTTGAAAACAGAGTAATTTTCTTTGTCTTAGGAAAACGGGTAAGGATTATAAAAAGCAGTAATGGGTATGATACTGCAAATGCATCTTGTGAGTTATTAAAAATAAATTAGTTTTGCAGGAATACAAACAAGATGATACTGCTAACTTTGCTACAGGTAACAAATGGAAAATATCTCGAAACAATTAGCCCATGTGGTATAATTTTAATAACGTAATCAACCCAGGTAAACCATTTTTAATTTCATGAACAAAGTCCCTATGAAAACCAATAATCCTGGCAGTGCATAGTAACCAATCAATGAAGAGTACTACATCTGAGGGTCAGCTTTCCTACAGACACAAGAAGGAAATGGTGTCCTGCTTTGGCACTTTGGTCCTGAAAGGGCCACTCTGCATGTGATGCGCCTCTCATTTGAAGACAGTGCTTGTCCCCAAGTGTGGCCGGAGAATGAGCCAAGAGGAGGCAGGAAGGTAAGGTTAAGATTTCCACAGCCTTTCATCCACATTCTTACTTAAATAATTCAGATAGTCTTTCACTGAGTTTTTCTTCCTCTTTTGTCTCTCATAAAATAACTTGTCACCACTCCAGCACTTCATTTTGTAGTTTCTGATTACCCAGCACTCCATCTGATAGGTGGCAGCACCCATATTTTTCTAACAAACAGTCTCTGAGGGATGGGAAGCCTACTGGTTTGAATGGCAAAGAATCAAAACCACCCTTAACTTCTGCTGAGAATAACTGCCTGGAAGGTTCATCTGTTTATCAGAGAGTAAAAGCTACACTACTTGAAGGGCGTTTCTGACTGTGAGGGGCACTTTTCCTTCCCTCCTTGGCCCAGGCAGGGAAGGAAGCCAAGGTGGATCCACCTAAGAACATCTCAGCACCCTGCAGTGCAGGATGGCGAAGACCTACCCAAGGATCTAAACAGGTTTATGAGAAATGACAAAGTATCTAGTTCAGTCATTCCTTCTTTCTTTAATTGCTGCCTTCAATTCTATGTAAATTAAGTGGAATGGGGACTCTTCATACAGAACAGTAGCAGCAGGAAAAATAAAACCCAGAATGCAAGCTGACAAGATCACCAGCCTGGCTGACACATGGGTGTTTTCTCTCATTACGATAAACAAAATGTATTGTTTATAAACACTACAAAGCTTTTTCAAACAAGGATCCAGAACACTTTCTAAAACTGGCTTTATTGCTCCCAGGTAAAAACAGAATGGAAACACAGGCCTCATAAGTACTATTATTAATAATAATTACTCTCGTTATTTCATGGGCTCATAGAAGCCTCTTGAGAGAAAGTGTGTGTGTCCACACACCATTTTCAGTGGTGCTACACAGGGCAGGAAAATCAAATTCTAAGTCTTTCCAGATAATTCGGGATCTAAATAGTACTGTGCATGTGTTTTCCTGCTCTTTCTTAAAGTAAACACACTGTTACTGCACACAAAGCTTTTGGAACAGAGGTGCAGCCAGGGATACAGATAAGAAAATGAAAGGTGCTGGGGAGGCAGCTGGAAGAGATAAACATGCTCCTGGGATTTGAAGGCTGAGGTCTCCCTCTTAAATCCCATCTGAGAGCCGTATGGTCTACACAGCGTAGAAGACAGGAGCAGCGAGAAAACGACGGCAATCACGTGGTCTGCATTCAGCAATGGAGGAGACAAAGTGACTGGAGTGATGGTCAGCACAGAACACTTCTTTCCACCATCAGCGGTCTCATCTTCGTCCCAAGTAGCAAGGGAAATGCCACCCAGATGACAGTAGACAGGCAGCATGGTCCATGGAGGGAGAACCCAGATCAAGTCACAGTAATGACCCCATGAAAATATGCTACTGACAACAAGTACCTGCAAGTGACCCTTTGGGATTTTGCCAAACAAAATCCCCAGTGAGTTGCAGGAGAACTCAGCATTATTAGCCCGGAAAGCAGAGGGCTGAGAAAAACAAAACAAAAGCAATGTGTGAAAAGAAAGAAGAACCATGTTCTGAGAAAAGAATTTAGAAGATTAAAATACAATATCAAGGAGAACATCTCAGCCATATCTTCACTCATGACAAACCACCCTTATCTGAAAGTCCTCCTGAATCCTTTCCTAAATCTACTCACCCTTCTAGGCTGTTCAAGTTTGATTTCCTTCCTCCTCAAAGGCTTCCTGGAACATTCTAGCCCTGAATGATCTTCCTGCCAGTCTCTTTCCTTCCAGAGTTAACTTGCCACACAATTTAGTGTGTTTATCTGCATAGTTCTTTTTCTTCTTTTCTGCAAAGGTTATATCTTACAATATACTGAGTAAAAAGTGGGGGCAAGTGCCAAACAATAAGTGCCATTATGTGTAGAAAATACTCAGCTAAAACACTAACAGTTAAAAAAGCAGGGGAGACAATTAAGCACGGCACAGTTGCTCTGTTAATACTCTGTTGGCTGACATTAAATGGCCCTCAGGTTATTACTGTACCAAAGAAGAAAAGTCCTGTGAAGGAGGTTTCCTCCATGGGACAGCTTCTTTATTCCTTTCATTGAAATTTTTATGAACATCTTTGAAAGTATTTAACCACTTGTTCCAGGACAATGAGCATTTAGTATTTTCCAAGTATTTTCACTCAGACTGAAAAACCCTCATTAATATTTGACTTTTTCCCTGTTATTTCATACATCTCTCTGATTTTATGGGAGGAACCCTGATACACGTGACCTTTTCTGTATGCAGTTTCTCTCCAGGAAGAACAGAAAACAGATTAACCACAATCAAACATAAAAAACTTCCCTTGCTCTTGTGGTCTGAAACAGGCACATTTTCTTCCCATGCTTCAAGGCAACAAATATAATTGAATGTAACTATTTAAAACCTACTCCAAGCCTAATGAGCAAGAAGCAGCTGTGCCAGACCACAATGTCTTTGAGAGATCAATTCGGCCAATAAAGGCTGGAGACTACACACATTCCTCAAACAAAAAGAAAGCAATTCCACAAGGAGGTATTTGTGATCACCAGAATGCTGCCCAAAGAGGTACCATTTGCCTGGGGGCAATAGGCACTTTCTACACACCAATATCTTACTTTCAAGAATTAATCCTTTGATTTCCCTCAAAATGTCATTTTTATAAGCCCAAAAGCCCTAACAAAAATAATTCACTAATTAGGGCATTGTAATATTTTCATTCATAGCTCTAATTTGAATTGAGCTATCTTTCATCCAATTTATCTGAATAAAGATTTCTCCAAAAACTTTTAGGGCTGCATGACGAATTTGTTTAATGGCTTCTCTAAAAGGCCTTGCCAAATTCTAAATGTTCCATCATGCATTTATTTACCAGTTATCAGGCAACTTATGAATAATTTAGTGTATTCCAGTATTCCACTATCAGATGGGTCTATAATGTCTCTCAGATTCTTTTCCTTCAACTACATTTTTTCCACTCAAAAAAAAGTTCCTTTATTAAAGTTCTCGTTTTGAAACTATTAACTTGGCTGCCAAGTGCATTGTCTATCACATAAATGGGCAGTGACTGGAGCCACTGCTGAATTTGAGACACCAGCCTTGGCCAAAATACAGGTCTATGGATGTGCCATGGTGCACTGGGCACAGAGCAGGTGGCCAGAAAGCATAATTGAAACATGCTCCCTGTCTTCCAGGAGTTAGTTAATAAAGTGACTAGAGAGGTGACCTCTATGCACAAGGAAGGAAGAGGTTTGCAAGCACTTGGCTGTGGGCTGACAGTGAACATGAACATACCAATCTAGTTCACCACTGCGGTGTGAGCGTGCTACATGAGTGGAGGAAACAGGAACCGGGTGGATAGCCATATATGTGCAAACTCCACAGGCAGAACAGACCATAACCACAGCAGTCCCCTTGGTGACCTGTGTAGCCCATATGGATGGACAGACCCTGAGAGAAATGTTAAATAGAATCATTCTTCAGGCAACTACCACCAGCTTTGCTTATTTTGTTTCCCTTAAGGCCATTCATACCATCCTCCCCTCTCGTCCCAACTGGTCACAAAATGTCCCTTGTACATCCTACAGGAGAACTTCGGGAACACCCATCTCAGTGTTCAAACCTAATCTGTACCTGTTTTATCTTCTCCCATCAACCCATAAACTCCCTGGACAGAAATTAAGTTTTGGCCCAGAACCCAACCCTGGGTTTGGCTCAACAAACATTTGTACTAAACTAACTTGTTGCCAGACTGTGCCCAGAACCCTTCTAGGCTGTTCCTCCACCATTGCTGTGCCCTGTGTCCCACTCCCTTAGGGACTTCTCAGGTGATAGACAGATGCCCTGACAAACCATCAGAGGAATTTACAAGTGGGTGTAAACATCTTGCTGTCGTGTCACTCTTTTTAGCCTCCATTTTCTGAACTATAAAATGAAAACAAGAATATTTGCCCTACACATAATGCCAAGAAATATCAGAGCACAATATAATAGCACTATATATACAGAGCAGATTTCAGCTCAATTTTATTGCTATTAAACTGGATTTCTGGCCTCAAACATACAGGCTCTCATTTAGGTGTCATTCATGGTATGTCAAGACAGCTAATAATCTTTATAGAAATTCATTCTTTATTTTAAATTAGATTCTCCAGGCATGGCCTAGATGCTAGCAGGACTGGATACATGAATCAACCTCTACACTTTCTAGAAATGGACTGTTTTCAAAAATATAAATATTACCTGCTAAATTAGATAGCTTCCTCTTTGGGAATACACCAATTTTACCTGAATGTTTCTCTACTTTGTGCAGGCTGTCCTTGCTCTGGCTCAGGGTCTCTCATGCCACCACCTCTCTCAAGTCTCCCTCTCCCACTGCACGGCTCTCAGCCTCATCTCTGTATGCTCTTACTTCTGCTGGCTCATGTCCTCTGAGCTCCAGGCCTCCATAGCCAATGACCTTCTTGTGTCTCCATTCAGAGGGCTCAGAAGCACTCATTACCCAGCTAATTATGCCAGAAACGAGGGCTTTTGTTCCTGCAAGTCTTTTGCTCTTGTGCCCACTGCCTATCACCTTTAAATCCAGCTCCTCTGCCACCACCCTAGATCCAGGCCCCCATCATCCAACTAGAATTTCCTATCTGCCACAGCATTCTTAACTGATCTCTTCCTGTCCCTCTGACCCTCCCCTCCAAACTATTCTTCAAGTGCAGCCTCTGATAATTTAAAAACACTCATTTGTTATCATTCCTGAATTCAAAAGTTGACTTCAACTGCTATTAGAAAACATCCTTATGGTGACCTCAAGCTTTCACCAGAACTGCCCAGCTCTGGGCCCTGCTGCCTCTCACTTGAGTCACACTGAGCTTGACTTTGTCCTCCCAACAAACTCAGGCCTCCCAAATGGTGCCTCCACCCAGCATTCTCTTGCCGACCCCATATCTGCTTCACTTGCCAAACTCAATGCAACCGTCACAAGGCCAATTCCAAGGTCTTCCTAGCATCCCATCTACCTCCAGTTTGGATCAGGTCCCCTTATTGTCTATTTCTAAACATTGGATAACTGTCCTCTGCAGCCTCGTACCATCATCATCTTTGCTACTTGTTTGAGGTGTCTGAAGTCTGTCTCCTCAAGATAGCAGCCCCTGTGAGGCCAGAGAGCATGACTGGGCTCAGTGGCTGTGGCAGTGGTGCCAATGCTGATGGCAGATGTGTTCTTCCTCATGTCCCTTCCTGTATTGCTCACGCAGAGGCGCTAAGGTACAGTTCTCAAACAAGTGGCAAGCAAGGCCGTGAGTGATCTGGATACAGTACCACAACTCCCTACCGCCAGCTCAGCCCACAGCCATTCTTTAGCATTTGCAAAGACTCTGAGCCACTGTTAATATCAACTAATAATTCCTCACCACTAAAATCAGCTACAGTGGATCCTGCTTTTTATAACTGAACTCTGACTGATACAGTGCTCAATACGTGTTGGATAACCACTAACCAATATTTCTGAATTTATAAACCACACACGCAATTCTCAATCCTCTTTAGTAACTGAGCTGTGACATTTTGGGGAATGACTCCCTCTGCAAAGTCATGTCTTCACCATGACCAAAACTGCGGTTACAGTAGATCTAAGAAACAACTGAAATAGTAAAGTTTAAACATCTCTGCTAAAAATAAGCATTTCATGAACTGAAGGTAACATTTGCTTCTAAAATAGTGAAATGTGTATGAAAACGAAAAACTGAAAAAGTCTGTCACCGTGTGACAAATTCACAGTCTTACAACTCAGGTTACCGTGAACGTGTGTAACATAAGGAAGTGGAAAATGATATTCAATGAACACTATACAAATAATCCCCCACTGAAAAATGCTGCTCAGTGTTCTACTTCAATACTGCTTTAAAAGGTTTTAGAGAAAGGGCCAACCCTGGGGGTATGAATTACACTCTAAGTTCAGGGACATTCCAAGGACAACTCTGAGGAGGAAAATCATTCTCAAGAACAGATAAGAAGAACATATAGAAGCGAAGGAAAAGTCCTCTCTCTGGATTCAGATATGGAGGGTGTGGGAGGTAGGGAATGGGGAGGCTGAGTCTGTTCCACCGCACACTGAAGCCATTTCCTTCCTGTTCTCCCAGCCCTTCTTCTACCTAGCCACACTGAGGGTCACCTAAGCCCGTGGGCCACAGTGATTAAAAAAAAAAGCAAAACAATGCCTCTGAAACTTCTGAATCTCTTCTCTACTTGAGACAGTTTCAGTGGGGGAAATGAACTCTCAGCAAGAACAGGTACTCCATTCACCATCTTCATCTTTCTCTTGAAGGTTCCATTCAATAGACACACACTGGGAATGCTGGGGTGTGAGACCGAAGAGTAAGATGGTCCCTGCCCTTAAGCAGATCTAACTTGGCACATTAAAAAACAGCCTGGGGCGGAGCTCAGTGCTAGAGTGCTTGCTGAACATGTGGAAGGTCCTGGGTTCTAGCACAGGAAAAAAAAAAAATGCTGGGGTAATCCCATCCTGAGGTGGGACTTCAGTATTTTCATCCATACCCTTTTTATATGCCTTTTGGGGGAGGCAGAATCTTGCTGTGTTTCCCAGGTGGTCTCAAGAGTTCTGGGTTCAAGTGATCCTCCCGTCTCAGCCTCCTAAGTAGCTGGGAATATAGCCATGCACCACAATGCCTGGGACACTTAAAAGTCAGTGAAGACTTTGGTAAAGGTCTGTGTTCTGAATATCTAAATCTGTAGGGCAGTATTAATGTCAAGAGGAAAACAGCTGTTGCCTCTAAAGTGACCCTGCATCTTGTAAACGGTGGCTTTATGGTGAGTGCTGTAGTGTCCCTGTTTGCTACTGGCACAGATTTAAAACAAAAGAGGAAAGGAAACCCTGCAGTTAGGGGTTCTGGAATGGTAAATAATTCTGCTGGGTACAGATGCCCAGGGCCATTAATATTTCCAATTTAAATCTGAGAAACAGATGTCTCAGTAATATTTTCAGGAAGATTTAATCTCATAATTATTTCCAGAAATGCTATGAAAATGTTCCTTGAGGATGAATTATTTTATTTCCTCAGGGTTGGTCAGTCAGTCACTCAGCACTTATTGAACATTCCCCTAGGAGAAAAATCAACGTCAAGGAAATGGAAAACACAGCTCTCACTTTCCAAGAATTTGCTGTGTAAAGACGGCGGGGGGG
>JAJEJO010003580.1:109953-136292 GCA_020662805.1 Glaucomys volans | reverse complement strand
TGTGGTGGCACATGCCTGTAATCCCAGGGGGCTTGGGAGGCTGAGGCAAGAGGATTGCAAGATCAAAGTCAGCCTCAGCAAATGCAAGGTGCTAAGCAACTCAGTGACATACTGTCTCTAAATAAAACACAAAAAAGGGTTGGGGATGTGGCTCAGTGGCTAAGTGCCCCTGAGTTCAATCCCTGGTACCCCTCCCCCCATAAAAAAAAAAAAAAGATAGCAGGATGCACTGTGGTTAACTAGACCAAATGGTGCTAGTTTAATTGTCTCTGAAAAGCCAAGTCTTCAAAGGGAAGTAAGTTTTAAAGTCACACAAGGGCGGTCCTGTATGTAATTCCTAATAAAGGATCTGGTCTTCCAGCTGGTTCTGGCCAAGCATTCCTATAGGTGTGAAGCAACACAGAATCACAGTAAGCAGCCAGATCTGGAGGTGGGGACTCAGGTTTTGGAATTCTGAGCATGTTTTAAAACTTCCAGACTACCAGGTGTGGTACCGCAAGCTAGTAATTCCAGCAGTTCAGGAGTTTGAGGAGGGAGAATTTTGAGTTCAGAGCCAGCATCAGCAACTTAGCAAGGCCCTAAGCAACTCAGTGAGAACCTGTGTCTAAATAAAAAAATAAAAAGAACTGGGGATGTGGCTCAGTGGCTAAGCCCTCCTGGGTTCAATCCCTGGTACCAAAAACAAAAAAAGGAAAAAAAAAAAGAAACCAAAACACACGCATGCACGCGCACACACACACACGCACACCTCTGGATCTTCTTTTCCTATTTTAAGCAGGGTCTACAGCATCATTTGCCTGTCACGATATCAAGTGAGATAAAGAAGAATGTTTTGACAACTACAAAGGTGATGCCTGTGAAACTTCAAATTAAAGGTCAGTGATGAAGGCAAAAGAGGACACGGCTCTGACAGATAAAAATGCACAGGACAGAAAAGGGTGGATAAAGGAGCCAGTGCCTCAACAGAGGGAGGACAGCAGATGGTGTTGTACAGGGAGAAGAATGTAACTGAGGAAGCTGAAGGAGGTCCCACAGTACCTCTAGGTGGAAAGTGACGACTGGACCCAGGCTGGGAAGACACACTTCTAAAGACTCCAGGACAGATATGTTCTTAAACCAATGTACCAGCGGCCTGTGTATGCAGACGTGGTGGGGTCTTCTGGGCCCCGACCCTTGGCAGGAGCTGAAGGCCTCGTGACTGCTGCCATGGCTTTCAGAACTGTGGCAATTGATGTTCTATCTTTGCAGAAACCTGATGCCCCACATTTCAAATGCTGTCTCTTGATTCCACTAGTTGACAGCTGTGCGATCTTTCCTTTTGAAAGTATAAAGAACAGAGGCAACTGTGTTATCTTTTTGATGCACTTTCTTCTAGGCTGTTGTGTTCTGAGAAGTCTACAGATGGCTGAGCTTGTACTGCAGACAATTCTACGGACTAGCTTATCTCATTAAAAAATTCCTCAAAATATTTTAATGAGTAAATGCTCAATAACCATTTACCCTGAAATGTAAATATTCCTAGATGGTTAGAAAACATTCCAATGTGCATCTGTACCATAACTCACTCATTTATTTATGTCCTGGTGTTGGGTCACTCCCCAGGGTTTCAGAATGTACATTATTTTTTCAAGTCTAGTGTTCAGTTCCTTGGTTCCTTTGCTGGCCTCCAGGACTGGGTCTATTATGTAGTGCTGTACTATTCCACTGGAGGGTCGCAAGGGGCTAGAGTGGACATCCTCAATTCTGACACCAGGAATTTCCTCATTAGCACCTTGGGCGAGGGAAACCAAGAATTGTACCCATCCTTAAGGGTCAGGTTCATATCTATCTGCTCTACAAAGCTTTAGTGTCTCTTTAATGTCTCAATGTTTACAGCCCTATGGCAAATATATAAATGTCATTATATTTATATTATAAGGGTATAGTTGTCAAAACATTCTTCTTTATCTCACTTGATGTTGTGACAGGTGAATGATGCTGGAGTCCCTGTTACATTATAAGGGTCAGCAGTCCTGACCCTTAAGGATATATATATATAATGTCATTATATTTTTTTCTCTTGGATTAGTCTGTCTCCTGCTGATGGGCCCTGGTGCTTCTTGTTGCTAGGCATCTACTCAGCTCCTTTTGCTAACAGTTTCCCATGTTCTTACCTGGTATACCAGCCCCTTCTGATCCCTAGCCCAGCTCCAGAAGTGGAAGATGAACTGTGACAAGGAAATTAGCACTTTCTGGTTGCTGGGACATGGCAGCTCCTTCTATGTAGACATAAAACCCAATCTGGGCCAGTGTCAGCCAGCCTTGAGACTTTAATCATACTGTTAGACTATAAGAATCACTGTCTTGCTGGACTCAATGATGAGAAAGGTCAGGCTGGGGCTGTTGACGCTGTCTTGCCGCCACAGGGGTAAAGACAATGCAAACACGAAGGAAAAAAAAACAAACGAGACAAGCAGTGGCAAACTATGTGAGCCCTCTTTCCAATTAAGCTAGTTTACTTCCTGTCACTGCAAACCTGATATTAAAAACTAGGTCTTAAATGATTTATTAATTAGATTTTAAACACCCCAGGCTTGATTAAGTGTCCCCTGGTTCCCTACAGTACCAAAAGAGTGCTTAGTATTTAATATACACCTTGGGTCCATAATTTATTTTGCTCTGTAACTGTCCCAACACCTAACAGTGACGGACATATCATCTGTTTGTTACCCTGAAGAATTCAGCCTCCAAGTGGAACAAAACGCCCTCATGAACATGTCTACTGGTGCAGACAGCTCCGTGGGCGATGCAGTGCTTCCTGCCCTCTGCAACAGGATGTGTCCACCTCCAGACATCCCCAGAGAATAGCTGGGAATAATCCCAAATCACTCAGGCCGCGAATGATTTTTAGGAACAAAGCACCGATCTTCCATCAGCAGTTCCATATTTCAAGGGACTAATATTTGTCTTTTCAAGGAACTTCATAAATTTTACTTTTTAACCTTTGTGCATCTGAAACAATTTCTCCAAGAGCAATTTCAGAGTTTGCTCTCCACCTGAAGGATCTCCAAAAGGATGCCTTTAATCCTCCTAATCCAAAGCAAAGAAAAAGACTTCTTTGTCAATAAAAATATAGGCTAAAACCAAATTTTTATTATACATTGGTAAATACCAGTGTCTTTGTCCTTAATATAATGCCTTCTAAAAAAGTATGTCTAGTTGGGCACAGTGGTGTGTGCGCCGATAGTCCCAGTTACTTGAGAGGTTGGGGCAGAAGGACCACTTGAGCCCAAGAGTTCAAGGTCAGCTTGAGCAACATGAAAAGACACCATCTCAAAAAATAAGAAATTTTAAAAAATTTTAAAAATGCCCCACCAAACAAGGACTTTAAATCATAGCTTAAATATAGAAAATATGTCTTAACACATTCAAGACTTGAAAAGGCAGACAGTATAGCCAGCTTGCTCAGCTGGAAAGCTAATGTCCATCTTTCCAAGTATGAGACAATAGAAGATTGTCATGCACACCACCAATATTTAAAATGGATATGTTCGTGAAATTTCAGATTCAATATTTGTGGGGGAAAATGGATATAAGCCGGTACAACTGGATATCATTTCGCAGTTAGACTTAGAAAATGGGACCTTCCTATTTTGGGGGGGTTACAATTTCCACTGAGGTCACTACTACAAAAATATGTGGCGCCAGAAGAACAGACAGGAAAAGAAACGTGTAATTTTTTTCTAAGCAATCAGCTATGAATAAAATGGACAAGTACTTTACTTACCCCACAGGAAAAATGTCTTTTAAAAACTTCCTTTGTTGATTTTCTCAGAATTACATGTTTGAAGGTTTGCTTTACTTTGTGTGGCAGCAAAATATCATGCCATAATACACATCGTTTCAGGAAAATATTAATTAGAAAACATAATAGTTATAGAAAGTGAATGAAAAGTGTTGAATGTGACATAAACTAAGGAATCTGAAAACTTTTTAAAAAATGCATGTTAATCTGATACAAATAAATTAAAAATAGGAAGGATAACAAGATTTAAATCATCAAAAGGCTAAAATCTGGGTTGGGGAGATAGCTCAGTTGGTAGAGTGTCTGCCTTGTAAGCATAATGCTCTGGGTTCAATCCCCAGCACCGTTAAAAAAAAAAAAAAAAAAAAAGGCTAAAATACAAAGAGATAGTGAGTTAAACAGAATTGGAAAAATATCTCATGGTTTAAAACAAAAAACAAAAAACTTAAATTAGCCTCTTTAACCAGATTTTCACCAAATTTCCTCTACCTCATAAGCCCACTGGGATTATGTAGTTGCTATGTAGAAAAGATCCCACAGGAATGACAATGAGGGCAGCCCTCCTTTTTAACTAACTCTAAGTAGTTATCTTAAGCCCAGTAATAACACAGGCATTTTATATATATTATCCCATAAAGTCTGCAGAATGATTCCATTAGATATGGATTTTTATTCCATTTTAAAGAAGACAAAATTGAATTCAGAAAAGTTAAATAACTCACCCAAGGTCACGAGGTCATTTTTAATCTCATGGATATTGTACAAGAAAGCCTAGAGCTTTTCACATCCTCTTGATAAGGACTCCATAAAGTCCCTAAGCAACCTTCTTGGGACAGCTCAATGCTGTGGAATGTACGCCAGGCAGAGTCCAAGAAATCTGGAGCCTGGCCTCGGCTTTCCTGCAATTCAGGCAGGGTGGTAAGGATAGGTCCTGGCTCCTTTGGGCTTTAACAGTTGGACTGCATATGCAAAATCAAGCTCCCCCCACCCCAGTCTCCAATGGTTTTCTTTTTCTTTGCCTAAGCACATACCACACCATATATTCATAATGCATGTCCTTTTAGCCACAAGATGATGCAAGCACCAAGAGGACTAACTAGAGGCTTTTATTTAATAGCCATAAAAAGACAGATCTACTGGGGTTCTCTCAGTTCATCCTGTGAGGCACAGGCGCTGTGTCTGTCCTTAAGCTCCACACACAACTGGATTGTTTTCAGGACTTCCTGCCTTGCCAGACTGAACTGAGGGGTGTGCACACATCTCACACTTCTTTATCTCCAGCACCTCCTTGGTACGATGCCTGACACACAATGGTTTTCAAAAATTGCTTCCTAAATCCTAATTTTAATTTTTTGAAAGGCAGGTAGGAAATGAGATGAAAGAAAAGATCTTAGTGATCTATGGCTTTATGACTCTGGGTGCCATTAAATGAAGTATGGGCCCATTTCATTTTGCAACAAAGATGGTTCCTGAAAGGCAAGAAGATTTAAAAGTTGATTCATCTTGCTAACAACTTGTAATACTGTTTTCTTAATTTCAAATGTAGTGCCTCTTTATATTTTTCTTGAATAATCCATATGCCCTCCCTACTTCCTAATATCAATAAATACTTCAATACACCAAAACTTTGTAACTGAAGAAAATTTATAAGACTTTTTAAAGAGAAAAGTTGTGTATGATACTACAATGGTGGTTATCTGTCATTATATATTTACCCAAACCCATAGGATATACAACATTAAGAGTGAACCCTGGGGCTGGGGCTGGGGTTGTGGCTCAGTAGTAGAGCGCTTGCCTAGCATGTGTGAGGCATTGGGTTCGATTCTCAGCACCACATATAAATAAATGAATAAAATAAAGATCTATCAACATCTAAAAAATTATTTTTTTAAAAAAAGAGTGAACCCTAACGTAAACTATGGACTCTGGGTGATAATGAAGTGTCAATGTAGGTTCATTGATTTTAACAAATGTACCATTGTGGTGTGGGATGTCAACAGTGAGGTTATGTATATGAGGCTATAGCTGGTACAGGGCACTCACAACTCTTCTGATCATTTTTGCCATGAATTTAAATGGCTCTGAAAAACAAGTCTGATTTAAAAGGGTCAAGGAACCGAACCACATCAGTTAATCTAAATTGTCAGAGTTCAGTCTGTTAACTCAGACACTTAGTCATTCTTACAACTACAAAACACATTACGACAAAACCATTATTACCTGCAAGCATCCAAAAATTAAACACACTGAATCTTCCCACAGAACACAAATATTTATCCTCATCTTGTTTCTAATTCAGACTGTGTATATTAGGCTACACCTATGGGTAGAAATGCTTTTTCTACAAGAGAACCAAGACAGGAAGTGACACTTGTTTTGAAATGAAGCCACAGAGTCCGGTGGTACCAGTGAAGAAGGCTTCCAACAGAGAGACCCCATGTTAAATGGAGTTTGAAAGACAAGAAAAGAGCAAGCACAGACTACAGGAGGGATGTTCCTAATAATGGAGTATACAGGAGAAAAGAAAGCTTGGAGGTTTTTTTCTTTTTTTTTAAACATGGAGTTGGAAAAAAGTTCAAATAAAGAAAACTGAGGAAGAACATGAAACATTCCTGCAACCCCAATACCTAACAATGATCATTAATAGTCTGATATTTTTATATGTATATATTTAGGCATGTATTTAATATTCATATACAAATAAGCATTAACTTCTACATAAACAAATAATTGGTTCTATAATATCTGTCTTTATCATGTTCCTTTCCCCCCAAACTTCACCTCACTCTCAAATGTCTCACAGCCAATGTTGGTAGCTTTATTGGTATATATGATGATTTAAAAACACACACACACAGAAATGCTCTGTTTTTAAAAATTCTAAATCTTGGGTTGGGGTTGTGGCTCAGTGTTAGAGAGCTTGCCTAGCACATGTGAGGCACAGGGTTCGATCCTCAGCACCACATAAACAAATAAAGGTACTGTGTCCACCTACAATGAAAAATATTTTCAAAAAAATTTCTAAATCGCAAGATATACTTGTCTGAACCTTGCTTTTCATAAATTATATCATATAGATCCCTTCTACTTAACTGGTCTAACTCTCTTTGAAGTATACCAGAATATGAATGCACTACAATTTATTTGGCAATTTCACTACTGAAATTCACACACTGTTTCCAAGTATACATAAGGATGAAATAAATTGTGTGTGTGTGTGTGTGTGTGTGTGTGTGTACTTATTAAGCAGTGTTTCAATTCCTATGGGATGGGCTTTAAGGAGGGCTGTGAGATCAAAAGCTATATACTTTTAAAATTCTGAGAGCAATTCAGATAGTTTCCCTGAAAGGCAAAACACCCTCTACAATGTCAGAGATAGGCTTCTCTCTCTTTTTTTAAATGTGGTGCCAAGGATGAAACCTCACACATATGTGTCAAGCAAGGTTCTACCACTGAGCCACAACCCCAGCCCAAGATACTTTCTAATAAATTTGACCAAGTAATGGGTGGTCAAATATCTTGAGGAAAACAAATTAAATACCCAGAGAACACATTTTAATTATTCTCCCCAAATTCCCATGGTCTGGTTCTGTTCCACTTTCATTACTCCCACTGTTTCCCATTAACTCTTTTTGACCTAGTTATTAGTATGACATATGGAAGCACAGAAAAGATTATGCAAATTTTTCACCATGGATTTTAAAATAAACAACTGAGAAACGCCAAGATGTTAAAATACAACTTATTGATGTCTTTACATTAGCCATCTAAACATAGGGGCAGGAAACTTATGTGTAAATCAGAAGTGAAACCAGAATTTTTTAATGCCTCTTTCCCCAACTTACCAAAAAAGAGCGGCCTCTTAGAAAGAATGAAGGATTAATTTAGGAAGCCGCCTTGAACATTATCAATCCAAAAAGCTATAATCAAATACTTAAGGAGAACCAAGGAGCTCTGAAATCCTATCAGAAGACAACTCCGAAGACCTAGGGGGACATAGCCATTCTGTCAATACCTTGCAGTTGGCTTATGATCAAATGCTATTTCTTGGCCTGCACAAAACCCAAATGCAGGTGTTCTCAAGTTTTCCCACACTGCTTCTGGTTGTTGCTAAGTCCTCCAGCATTGCTTCCGGTTGTTCTTAAGTCCTCCCCACACTGCTTCCGGTTGTTCTACCTTACTGTGCACAGTTTCCAAGGACCCACTTCTTGCTTTATAGGCCCTTTGGAGACAGAGCTCTTCAAGTAGTCCCTTGTATTTGAAAAGTCCTGTGACCTCTTTGTAGAATTTTCCATTACATTTGTGAAAGACAGAAAGAGAGAAGGAAGGAGGGAGGGAGGGAAGGAGGGAGGAAAAGAAAGATCTTATGTACGGAATAATATGCCAGCACAGCATCAGAATAGCCAACATTTCCATCTCTGCTAGAAACTTATATCACTGGCTAATGCATGTCAATCTATGGTGCATACCTAAAAAGGACAGCTTGGGGCTGGGCATGTAATTCAATGATAGAGTGCTTGCCTAGCATGCACAAGGCCCTGGATTTAACCACCGACATTGCAAATAATTAAGTAAATAAATAAGTAAAAGGACAAGGTGAATCCATTCACCGCTTGATTTGGCGAAACTCATTGTTAAGTAAATACACTGACAATAGTAATAATCATGCCAAATGAAAAGAAAAAATACTCATGTTTATAATCCACAAACTGCCTTTGTAAAAGTAATAATGTATTGACTGGCACAGAAATCCTTCATCAGATTCAGAATATCTTCCACAATTATGTAAAACTATCTTCATTTACCAGGTAAGAGTGGGTACTAATGATTTTATGTGATGCTTAAAAGATCAAGATCTTGGGCTGGGGATATAGCTCAGTTGGTAGGGTGCTTGCTTTGCGAGCACTAGGCCCTGGGTTCAACCCCAGCACCGCAAAAAAAAAAAAAAAAAAAAATCAAGATCTTCATCAAGTAGCAAGTAAATTAAAAAACTAATTTCAACTAAATTCCATTAACGACCCTTATTTAATTTCTCATGTGGGAAAAAGAAAGTAACCTGCAGATTTTGATGTGTATATTCAAACACAGCACATTTTTCTTAAAATACTGCACAATTATTTCACAAATACCAAATTATAATTATGGTAGCAAGCACCTTAAGATTCAGTGGCTATTCAGTCCTATGGCTTTGAATGTGTTGCTTCATCCAAAACTTAAAATTGGAAAGCCTCATCTATGGGGTTTTACTTATTCTTCAACAAACAGATGATCATTTATACGATCACTGGTCATAAAGACAATTCATTAATACCTAACAAATGAAACATTTCTCATGTCACAATCCATGGGACATACATTTTTTTTCACACCAAAACACCTAAATAAAAAATTCAAATTCTCTTAGAAAGTGACTCCTTGACCTTCATTTCTTCTTAACTAGAAAAGGTATCTTCCAGACAGTTTTCCCCAGAGACTAATACCTGTAAAAAGAGCATCTGAAAAAAAACTTTGAACAGCAGTTTAAAACCCCTTCGTATTTGTTCAGAAGTAGGCCATCCTTTCAGAATTGATGATGACTCTTAGCCATGGAAAAGTCTGAAGTTTTCTGTGGAATTCTATGTAGTATTTTTTAAATGAGTCTTCTAAATTGTTGCACTGAAATTTTAAAAGATTCTGGAACAGCTTCTTTGTAGGCCTATTCATCCCAGACTATCACTAACTAAAAAGACAATGAGTTGATTTCAAAGCAAAACTAAGACCTTTCTAGGGTAATTAGCAAAAAGCTATGGTGATGATCTAGATATTTCTGGACTATATTTCAATAAGGTACCAACTAAAACCCCTTCATCAGTTTCCGAGGTATGTAGTGCCCCACACTCAAAATGCCCCACCCTCAACTGGACTGCTGAAAAAGTGAATTTCTAAGCTCATTACTTGGAATTCATAATTCACTTTCCTGAAAACTCAATGTTAAAAATATAAGTTATTTTTCTAAACCAGTCCACAAAATTCTTTATGATCCATAATATAAAAGAAATACATGTATATCAATGCAGAAAATATAAATAATTTCCTTTGCAACATTAGACATTAAATGATACAAAAAAGAAATTATATAAGAAATATTTATTCCTCTTGATGTCTGGTGCTTGAAGAAAAAGTTTGTTTTTTAAAAAACAATTTATTAGCAAACATTGGGGATCTACCTTTAAGTCTCACTTCTGCTATCCAATTGTTTGTTTTAATGTGTTTCATTTTGAACAGAACAAGCTCAGCTTCGATACTCCTTTTGTTACTAGTTGATAACCCCACACCATAATTACACAAGGATTAGTTTAAAATTGTTGAGGACAGAACATTTGAACACAACTATGAAGTTTCAAGAGCTCTAAGCCCAAAAACAAGTATTTAAGTCCCACTTTATTTCAAAATAGATGGTTCTGAAATTCTTTGATGAGTAACTATCAAAGGAACAAACAGTGTATTTTTCAACTATAATCAGAGGAGACTTTGGGGACACAAGGAGAATGAGTGAAAAGGAAAATAGGAGAAGCTGAAGATCAAAACACAAGCGAGGAAAGGTATGGATGTATATATAAAAAGAAGGAAACATAAACCTTACCAAACCAACAAACCTAGCTCCATAACATACATTCCATGCTTGTATAAATATATCATGAAAGATTCTGCCATGTACAATTAAAAAGAACCAATAAAAAAAACAAGTACAAACAAGCAAAAAAAAACTAAGTTATGAAAGGAAGAGTGAGAAGGAGCATCATTCCCTCTTAACTCCTGTGCACAGAAAAAAGAGCAGGCTGGTGGTGCAAAGAAGCCACATGTGGACACAGGCTCACACCTAGTGTGCCACTGCACAGGCAGCTCACACCCAGACAATGCAGCTGGTTTTCCACTTGGCAAGTTCTAGAAATATGTACTACAGTAGTGTAAGCTTGGAAGACCCAGCACATTCACTTTTTAAATTTTTACTGAATAATCTTTACTTACAAAATACATTAGTGGCTTTCTGATTTCTAATCTGCACATCCGTTTGTTTGCAGAAGGGCAGTGTAAATGAATGAACACAGCTGACGTACTTACTATCACTATCAAAAGGGAGGCTGTGCTAGTCACTAGACACAGACTGCTTGATCTCAATGCTATCTAATAGGATCTCAGCAAGTATCAAAACAAATCACCGGGCAACATAACAATGTCTTGTTGTCTTTCTTAGTGCTCCATTAATTAAAGACTTTTAAGAGAGTAATCAAAACTGCATACCATGATTTCAAACTAATTTTGACAACTAAAAAACAAATGCACACCCATTCTTCCAAGTTCTATCTGACTGATGAATTTCTCCCAGATGTAAATAGCTGTGCCCTTACTTCTGCAGGGTGTCCACTAGAAATCCTACAGTTCCACTTGTTCAACATTTCCTCTTATTCAACAATTATTTATTGAATAGGTACTGTGTACCAGATCTATTCTAGGGGCTAAGTAGTGCAACTAGTAATGGTTATAATTAAAAAATTTTTTCCTCATTCATATATTCTTGATCTTCTATGAGACTATATTGTTTTTATAATTTGAAAACAAATTAGTAAAAACTCACTTTTAATATTTCTCCACAGTATGTAAAAAGTTCACTGCACATCACAGAAATCTGAAAAATACTGCTTACTGTCTGACATTGCCACCATTTGATGTTTATCATTAATCGTCAAACTCTTGTTGGATGTGGTGGCACATGCCTCTAATCCCCGCAACTTAGGAGTCTGAGGTAGGAGGATTGAAAGATCGAGGCCAGCCTTGGCAATTTAGTGAGACCTGATGTCAAAATAAAAAATACTAAAAAGGGCTGGGAATATAACTTTGTGGTAAAACGCCTCTGGGTTCAATCCCCATTACCAAAACAAAACAAACTCCTAAGTTTTTCCACTAAAAATTCTTGCTAAGGATAGTGATATAATTCTAGCTTTAAATTAAAAAAAAAAATGGCGACATAAGTGTGTGACACTGGAAACTCCCATTTGAGTGCAATTATAGTCATAGCAGCAGTGAGTACAAAGTTTCTGAAACAAATTGGTTCAAAGTGAGATGGAGCAGAGAAGCCATGATACATTTTCACATAGGACACCCAAGAACTGAAGGCTGACACGTGATGCCCTTCCCTCCACTGAGCACCAGCAGACTCTGTGGTGAACACTAGTGTATGCAAGTCATTTCTTAGTTAAGATATGGGGGAAACACACACACACACACACACGTATACATGTGTATGTACAAATATACATGAAGTCAACATTAGTCTAAAATATTATCACAATGGCTAATTTTATAAACTACTGAATGCCTTTGGCTATAGACAATTAGAAAAAGAATTGTGAATAAATAAAGAGAAAGAAGGAAGAAAGACCCAATGAAACTTAACTACTGATCTCTTGTGGATAGACAGCACACCAGATTAATATTTAATGCGAGTTTGTATTGAAAGATTACTCACTCTGATTAGCCTCCATTCCAAAAGGTTTACCTAAACCATTTCACTGAATCCTCACACCACACTATTGATGTTGCAGATGGTGGAGGCCTCAGCGTGGACCCTGGTTGGGAAAGAGCAATAAACATGAAGTTGTATGGGTACTGATGGGTATGCTGGGTGCTACGGCAGGAAGGGACAGAACAAGAGGGCTTGATAAAGACTCTCTTAACAAAAGCTCTTAATTTTAATTACCTGAGTTTCTGGATTTAGTTGGAACACACACACCACACACACACACATACACACACGTGATCCAGGACTTGCCTCCAAGAATATCTTTCTAGCTAAATGTAGAGAAGCTATTGTTCTTTCGTAAAAGTAGGCAGGCCTGTTACCATTAAAAAAATGTTTTGGATCAGCACCTGCTGAAAGTAAATTATCAAATAACATAACATTTGTTAATGTACAATAAATTCTTTTGACAGTTGATACTTCCATGCTTGTCAAAACTATTACAAGTGCTGAGGTTGTGGCTCAGTGGTAGAGCACTTGCCCAGCATGTGTGAGGCACTGGGTTTCTCTCCACACTGCATATAAATAAATGAATAAAACAAAGGTTTCTCGATATCTAAAATTTTTTTTTAAAAACTATTACAATATGCAGCTGTGTTTTACCTATGATCACTCCCTAACAAAAACCCATGTAAGGTATATATCTCAACCTAAAGTAAAGGTTATTCTTCCAAAAAGACTCCTTTTGATGCTTATTCCAGTAGAGACTAGTCAACAACATGCAGTTAATGTCGAAAGCGGAAAGCATAGTAACTTAGCACACTTAAAACCACTATGTCCTCTACCATCACTAGCACTCTGGAATCAGCTCTTCTGGCTGCCCAGCAGCTCTCAGAGGAGGTATGGGACTAACAGTTGGAATCCAACACACTGCCCTGAAGAGTGACCTATTTACACCTTCACAGCTACTAGCTCCAGAGAATTAGAAAATGGATAAAGAAATTCCTTATCCAAGTGATTTAACTTTAAAAGTATGCTCATTTCAGTTTCTTATCGATATATATTTCTTACTAATGCCAACTTTTGAAAATACATGTCTGTCAAAGGGGTACATGAGAATGTGTGTGAGAGAAACCAATCTAGCCAAATCCATAGGATATCCACACATAATGGGGTGGGGAAAGGGAAGGGCCAGAGAAAATCAAGACGAACACTTTAAGTCTGGAGGAGATGGATGCAGAGAAAAATCCCAGTAGGGCAGATTAAAAAGGGATCGAAAGACACCAAACCCTATACAAGAAGGAATGGAGACAAGGACCAGCAGACATTGTTGTCAGGGGGAAACCTGAGTCTTGTAACAAACCTGAGTCATGCCAACCTTGATTTAGGATGTCCTTGTTCAACATGTTACCAAACTCAAGAGAGTCAATAGCCCTCAACATCCTAAAAATGTTGCCCAGCAGATTAATAGGTCATTATCAGAAGCAGCAGAATGAAAGCTTTTTGAGAAAATCAGTGAGTTCCTTGAAAGTCTTCTAGTACTGACACAGCTTCATTTTTCAAGTGAGGAAACCAGGACCAGAGATCTCATCCCTGTAGACTCCTCTCCTACATCCCTGTCAGGGTACCATTTTACTTGCTATGAGATTGCCTCTGCTCTGAATGACCTGCAAAGCCCTTGACCCCCCGCGCCCCACCCCCAGAGCGGCTACTTCAGGTCTCACATACTCCAGGGAGTCTTCCTCCCTGCTCCCCACAAAGGATGGCCTGGGTTCCTTACCTTAGGTCACAGACAGTCCACATATATGTCTATTTTGGCTGCTTATCTCTGTGATTCTCCAACTAAACTATGGGTAAGAACTGGATTTTATACATTTCTATAGGTTCAAAACTTAATGCAGGAGAATAAAATAAATATTTATGAATCAATTCATTGACAGTGAAAGGAAGACTTAGGATTAGAACCAGTTGCCCCAGCTCTGGTTCCCGGGTCTTGTTGCAAGCCTACAGCACATTAAATTCCAAGTAGCATGTGATATTCAGAGAGAAATCTTAAAAGGTATAAAAAGTATTCTAACACAATTAAAACACATACCAAACATAATTCCAAAATAATTCCTTCCTTCTCTGTTCCTATAGTTCCTCATACCAGACCCTTCTGTGAAAAGGTGAAAACAACAACAAAAAATCCCACTCTCATGTAACTGCACCCTATTATGTAACAGGGACATAGAAAGCACTGTTCCCAACCTAGCCAATGATAAACTAGACTCTCACACTGGATGATTGACAGTCCTTATAATTTTATCCTGGGGAGAACAATAACAGAGACTATTTTTATTCATACCAGTATTTAATCCTTTTCCTCAGTAATGTACTAGATGGCACTAATTTCTATGGGTTAATTATATATTCCTGCAAACAGAATAGGTTTTTCTTTAGCTTTGTTTTACTGAATTCACAGAGCCATCCCAGAGGAATATTACAATCAAATGAAAAATTATTTTACCAATTTAAAGACTGACTTATTTTCTTGAGAAATTTGCTGTGCAAGAATGCTTCTATGCCCCACCCTCTTGATTGTACACAGAACCTTTGTCTGTTTTTTTCCTTTACATCATTAAAAAAAAAAAAAACATAGATTAGCAAACAGTTTTGTTTATTAAGAATTTTCCAACTATACTTTTCATGGGCAGCTAGAAGGTAGCTAATGTAGCCATTAGAGAGTTTATTTAATTGCCTTAAAAGAACATAGCTCAGAATGGACAACATCAGTATGCAACATCCTCCTGAAACTTTACTCTTATTATTGGTATTGTTTTATTATTCAAACTTTAATGGTACATTAAGTGTTAGAAACATCTGTATTAATACAAAAAATACAAGTGCAGAGATAGTGGCGAGCAAATTAAATCCTTCTCTTATAGGCATCACCATGATGAACTACCCGACACCTTTGCTTTAACTTTTAGAACACCATTGAGAAGAAAATAGTAAATAAGAAATGTCAATGAACAAGTTTTTTAAAAAATTAAAACAGTCACCTGAACATGCAAGATGGTTGCCTTCGATGATCAGTGCAATGCATTTCTTAGAACACAAGAACTGGGTTGCACAAATAGAACATCAAGTCCACTGTATACAATGTTCAGAAGAGACAGAAGCAACACTGCCAGTTTCAAAGCCTCACTAATGCTTGGTCTTCATCCTTGAACACTATTTCTTTGATATTTCCTGACTTGGAAAAAGGAAACTGAATTATGTTTGCATTTTGGGGAAAAAAAAAAACAATTTATTGTACGTTATCTCTTACTGAAACGCTTTGGGGATGCCAGCTAGTGTTCCTCCCCACAGGAAAGTGGACGAACTATTGCCACCCGATGGCCTGCACCAAGCCCATGCTTTGTGATGGCAGTGAGCAGGTCTGCTCCTTTTCTTTCAAGGCTCTTCTCTTCATCTCTTCCTAAGGTTCAATGTAGAGCATTTTTCAAATGAACTATTGTTTCGACAGCACAGGCTCAAACGCTGCTGCTCTGGCCTGGTGTGGCAGTGTGCACCTGAAGGCCCACTGACTCTGGAGGCTGAGGCAGGACTGACTGAGCCCAGAAATTCAAGGCCACCCTGGGTAACATACAGGAACCCTGTTATCGAAACAAACTGCTTTCTTTTGCTTGGTAAAATGCTTAGCACAGAGTAGGAGTAAGAGCAAAGCTTTGATTTTATTAAAATTAACCCACATGTATTCTCCTCCTTTAAGAATTAACATCAACAGAACTTCATAGTGAAGATGCATCTCCCAACTTCAAATCAAGTCAGTCTCCATCAGAACCTTTCATTCACCCTTTAAACCATCACCACTCAGTTTTCTGTGTATTTAAATAAAATAGCATTTAATGTGTGGTTGCCAGATGAAGAGATTCCCAAGTCATGGGGATGTGTTTTTTCCTCTACCATCCATCTTTCCTTAATACAGATTTCCCAACACAGAGGAATAAGGGCAAAAAGTCTAACCAGGGGGGCATCCGAACTCCATGATGGGCTGCTATGACAGATATGTGACAGTTGTCCCCAATCCAGTTGTTGGTAGGCCCTTCTTGCTGAAGAATCAAAGTGAAAGGGCAAGAAGTAAAGCAGTCACTCGTATGAACAAGCACCTTCTACAGATTCTGAGCTCTGTTGTAGGGGCCCAACAGAGGAGAAAAGCATTCTTTGCCCTTGTGGAAATTCTCAGTGAAGAAGACACAGGATAAAAACCAGTGTTGAGTAATATGAGGTGCTGTGGGGCAAAGGCTTAGTTGTTGTGAGGTGGGGGACTGAGCAACTGAACATTAGCAGATTATTGTTTTGTCTAAGAAAAGGCCTCCCTGGTACCTCTATCAGACACCTGAAGAAACCCAGGAAGCAAGCCATTCAGGACCATCATTCTTGTGTGTGTGTGTGCTTATTAGTTAAAAAGACATAGCCAGAGTTTAGAACTGTTATCTGCTGGTGGGTTAGTCTGACACAATCTATACTCCAGGTACTAGAAACAGGAAAGGGGAAAAAAGCATATTATCTTATTGCAAATTACTTTCCCTATATCTCTTTTATGTTATAGTTAGCAATAACAGATCCCAAAACCTTCGGAAAATGTTTTTAAAAGAGCTAAAATATAGGTTGGCATCTCAATCAGTTGCTATGGCCCTAATGCAGCCCTCTCACTGAAGTCTAAATAACAGCAACAATTTGAAGGTTTATTAAAGGGAGACTAAGTGTACTCTAATGAAGAGTCAATATGATAGGCCACTGTGGGCTCTTAAAAGAATCTAAAAATACTAAAACCCTCATCTGCTACTCTGGTTCTTCTAAATGAGAAGCTGACCATTAATTATGTTAACACTGATTTCACAGGGCCAGGAGAACAGTTAAAGCTCCCATAAGGTTTCACGTCTTTTAAACCATTAGGAAGAAGTGATCTAAAAATTATACCCAAATTTTTGTTGAATTTTTCCTTTTTAAATGTATTTTGTCATAATTGCTTGAAAAACATCAGTTGCCCTAGTTTCAGCCCTGCTGATCTCTCTTTCAACAACACACAAAAAAATGAATGCCAGGGACCACAGGAAAGAGGCGGCATGGGCCCCCCTTTCCCCAGTGAGCCCATGGGCCAGCACATCACCACATGCAGATGCACACATGCGCTATCTTTATACAGTCTCTTTAGTAGGGCCTGATACAAAACACACACACACACACACACACACACACTCTCTCTCTCTCTCTCTCTCTCACACACACTCCTGGAGGACAGGGGCACTGGCAGGCTTTTCTCGGTGGCTGTCTCACTCTTGCTTGATGGGAAACACTCTCTTCTCCCACCATGAAGGAAGTTAAGAGAACAAGCTGCTGAAGAGCAGCAGACTGTGAAGGCAACTCAGCCACATGAAATGAAATTACGGGATGGAAAACTCTTGGACAGTGGGTTTATATTCTTTCTTCCTCACCAGCTGACTAGTGTTCATATTCTCCTGGCAGGCAAATTTTAGCAACTTGGATTTTGAAGCAATCTTCCCATTCCACCCTCGGTAACATATCCTTTAGTGCCAGAATGAAATAATCGTGCAAGTTTTGCAGTTTTGTTTGTGGCAAAAACTGAAATAGAAAGACCGTATGTCCCTCAACAGGTAATGGTTAAACAGAGTATACTTACACTGTGGAATAGTATCCAACTATTAAAAGAAGGTGCTTCACATGTATTGTTCTTGAAGGATTTGCATTAAAACAAAACAAACAAACAAAAATGCAGTACTAGCTATAAGGAACATAAGGTAAGAGTAAGTGGATAAAATGACATATATTTCAAATTCTCTAAAATCTTTAATGGCCTTGGGTTAGGCAATGGTTTCTCAGATATGACGCTGAAGGAAGAAGAAACCACAACAACAAAGTAGAAACACTGGACTACATCAAAATCCAGGACTTTAATGCTACAAACAATATAAAGAAAGTGAAAAGAAAAGCCAACAAAACAACATAATATTTGGAAATTACATTTCTGATATAGGATCTGTATCCAAAATACATAAAGAAGTCTTAAAACTCAAAAAAGACAACCCAATTGAAAAATGAAAAAAAAAATATTAGATAATTCTCCAAAGAGAGACTGGGACTATGTCATTAACAATAAGCATATGCAAAGATGCTCAACATCATTAGTCATTTGGAAAATGTGAATCAAGACCACAATGAGGCACCACTTTCAAACCCACTCAATGGCTATAATCAAAAAGACAACATCAAGTGTTGGCAAGGATGTAGTGAAATTAGAAACCTCATACACTGTTGGGAAGAATGTAAAAATAATATGGTTGCTGTCATGACTATTCAACTCTGCTAGTTCAGGGGGAAAACTACTATAAATAGGCAAATAAATGTGTGGCTGAGTTCCAATAAAACTTATTTATGAACACCGTAATTTGAATTTCACATAATTTGCATGAGTCATAAAATATTCTTTTGATTTTTTAAACCTATTTAATATACATATATTAAAACCATTCTTAGCTCACGCATGGGCTATACAAAAACAGGCAGAGCCAGATTTGGCTCACATGCCATGGGTTGCTGATTCCTGTGCTATGGTTAACCTAAAAGACATAGTACAAATACCTAAACAGGAAACACTCTTATGAGTACCTTCTACACATATCCACACACACTTCCTGTGTAGAGTACATCACCCCAAACCAAAAAAAAAAAAAGGAACCCAGGTCCTCATTAAGCATATGCTCTTCCCCTGACTACATTAGCTAAATTTTTTGGTGTTCTCCAACTGTTTTGCCAAAGAGCTGATTTTACCTTTCACTAAACTTATATCATACTTCAACTACTATTTTTTCAATCCATTTTGTCATTCCTAAATTTTTTTTTTTTTTTTGTCTAGTAGGGAAGCTTTATTAGTGACCCAGAGCCCAGGGTTATATAAGGGCTGGTAAGAGTGGTAGCCTTTGCCTAGTACATGTCAGAGTTCCAGATTCTAAAAAGGAAAGCAACTGTTCAACAGAAACCACCGTGTTTGTACCAACAGTTTACACACAGTGAGCCAGTCTCACTGTGACATTTCTATACATGCACATATTGTGCATAGGTCACTGCCACACTCCCTTTCACTTTCTCTCCCCTTCTTTTCTAGTCCCCTCCCCCAACTCGCTTCTCATCCCTAGTTCTTCTTCTATTGTGTTTTTTTCTTTTTTTTAGTTTCTGTATTAGAGATAAAACATGCAATACTTTTTTATATCTGACTTATTTTGCTGAACATGATGTCCGTTCATTTTCCTGCAAATGACAGAATTTCAGTTCTTTATGACTAAATAATAGTTCATTCTTTATGCCTGAATAATACCATATTTTCTTTATTCACTCATCTCTTGATGAGCTCCTGATTCCATACCTTGGCTATTGTGAATAAAATTGCAATAAACACAGGAAGCAGGTGTCTCTTTTGTATGTGGACTTCACTGCCTTCAGAAGTACACCCAGGAGTGGTATAGCTGGATCATAGGGTAGTTCTACTTTTAGTTTTTTGAGGAACATTCATACTGTTTTCCATAGTGACTGTACTAATTTACATTCCCATCAACCATATATAAGGGTTCCTTGTTTTCCACACTGTTGCCTTGCTATTTTTTTAAAAAATAATAGCCATTCTAACTGGGGTGAGATGGAATCTCAATGTAGTTTTGACTTGCATTTCCCTAAGGGCTAAAGATGTTGGGCATTTTTTCATATATTTGTTGACCGTTCATAGTTCTTCGTTTGAGAAGTGTCCATTCAGGTCATTTGACCATTTTTCAAAATTGAATTACTTGGTTATTTTTGTTAAGTTTTTTGAGGCTTTTACATATTCTGGAAATTAATCCTGTTAGATGAATACCTGGTAACAATTTTCTCCAATTCTGTAGGTTGTCTCTTAATGCTGCTGATTGTATCCTTAGACGAGATCCATTATGCTGATGCAAATGTTTGAGTCTTTGGATCCAACAATGAGTTCCCTTGGACTTCTTAGTAATATGAGCCAGTCATTTCTTCACTATTGCTTAGGGTACCTCAAGTAGAAATATCTACCCACAGCTCAACATTCACATCTGACCTGTTTAATAATTACAGAAGGAAAAAAAAGAATGCTTTTTCTAACAGCAGTTCTGGAAAAAGACCCAGGGAAGATTCTAAATATCAAGGCTCTGGTACCTGTTCATACCTTTTTTTTTAGTCCTTTGTTCCTTTGTTTATTTTTATTTATTTTTTTTGTACAGAAATGGGGTACACCTTTTCATTTACATGGCTGTACATACTGTAGATTCACACCATTCATGTAATCATACATATACATAGGGTAATACCATCTGTCTCAGTCTAAATATTAAATCTTGCTCATTTTCTTTGCTAGGAAGCAATAAATGCTTTCAAATTCAAATATGGACAAATATTGCCTTTATTATTAGAAAATGACACCAACTTAAGCCTGAGGAGAGCACCCCGATCTGATCATTCTATTCCTCATAAGTTACAGGGACTATGTCATTAACAGTCTTCAACAAACTTTAAAAAATAAAAAGTGCTGACAATTTGACACTTCCCAGTTTTGCTAATATATAAAAGGAGCAATCAGCACTATTGATACTGGAGGTAGCAGAAGCAGGGACAAGTTGATAAAACATATGAAGTACAAAAGGGCTTCTAAACTCCTGAAGTATCTGTTCTTTCATTAAACCTGCCTGAACTGTGAATTCCTCCAGCTCTGAATTTGGTTCCTGCCTCTATCCAGGAAGGGTGACTACAGGGTTAGCGAGGGTGAGCAAGCCACAGTAACCCTTGTTAGGAGCACCTGGTATTCTCACCAGGCATCTGAAGAGGCACAGATGGTCCAATAACCCTTAAATATGCATCATTTTTGTCTGCTAATCCTGGCATCCCCCGCAACTGAGGAAACGAACTGAGGAATGTGTAATCGTCTACCATGGTACCTGTGGTCCTTTTTTCACACGAGACTGATCTTTTGGATCCTTCTGCTTTTTGCCCAGCAGAGGCCATCTCTGATACAAACAAGGAGCTTATTTTATATCACAGAAGAGGGCAGATAAACATGAAGGGATTTGTACTGGACCAAATCCATCAACTTATGCCCGTCAATCATCATCAACCTCTAACAAGGGAAGCTATGACATGACAGATTGCTCTTCCAGACTCAACCCCAAGTTGTGCAAAAGCCACACAGTCCAAGCTTTTCTTTAGGGTCTTAATAATGACCCCATTTTACATTTTTACTTTACTCTATAGAGTCTGATACCAGAGACAGACTCAACACATGATATATATGGATTCCCAATCTTCCACTCTGGGGTGTGTAATGTGGAGCATTTGACACAGTGGGACAGGTGTGAGGGCCCCAGGTCAGCTGGGTGTGATCCCAAGTCCACTGCTTATTGTGTTAACCTAGCCAACTCACTAATTCTAAGCCTATTCTCATCCACCAGATGGGAATAACAATGTGTCCTCTCCCTTCCCCCAGTATTGAACAGCCCAGATGCCAGAGGTGAAACTGCCTTGCAAACCATTAAACAGATGGAAGTTATCTTCTTTTTCCGTAAACTCTCCTCCTCAAGCATCAACAGCTCTCTTCTATTCAGTTCTGCAGGGTTTGATAAAGAAGTCTGCTTAGCCCATTTGGTTTTGTTTCTTAATCATGGATTCGTCTTTCAACACAGAAGGGTTCTGACTGTAATTTCTTCTCAAGGTTTGGTACCTCTACTAGCTGTCCCTCTTCACTTTTCCCAGCTCTCCTACCCAACAGTAAATTAGCACGTGCAGACACGTACACACACGTACATACATACACACAAACATACACACACACACGATTAAAAATGTAAGCTTCTAGAGTATTTTCTTTGTACCTGTTCTGGAACTGCATGGCACTTCCTTGCTGTTACTGGCTGTAATAAGCAGCATATAGGCCCAATTACCATTAGAAACCTGTCTGATGATCCCTATTTATCAAGAAGCTTGGAGCCCAATACATGATATGTAGAAAGTAGAATCTAAATGCATTTTTATGTTTACAGTATGCTACTTTCTCCACTTTCACAGATTTGGATCTGTAGCAAACCATCTTTTAGTTTTCCACATTGATTTGCTATTTTACTACCTAAAAATATTAATATCAAAATGTACAATTATTAGGCAATCTCAAAGATATAAGTGATTTGGTCCTTTTTTTTTTTTTTTTAAATTAAAACCAGCACTGTTAATCCACAGTGAGTGCCCTCCATCTCACTCCACTGTTTTGTTCTCTTACAGCCTATTCCTCAACTCACTTGGCCAAGGAAATAGCTTAAAAAATGTTGAAGCCTATCTGCCCATCCCCATGACTGCTCACATCTGAAGTATTTTACCATATTCTTTGCTCTGTACCTCATGTCATTATGCTCTCTTAAATATATTTTCCTAATTTAAAAAATTATTTCAACTGGTTCACCTTGTCCTCTTGAGAATGTTTCCAAGCACAAATAAAAAATTACGTCAGTGAAACACGATTTGTGTTTTTCAGAGAACCCGAAGCTCCCACAGTACTGGCTAGAACTGCCCACTATCAAAAGGATCCCTTTTCTATAGAATGCCAGAGTCTTCATGGGAGTCCTCTATATGAGGGTCACCTGCCCAAAACTGTTCAAATGTAACGAGAAGTGACCACCTGCATACTGCTCCTGCCCATCCTGCCTGCAGCGCCCACCAGAGCCCTACACACAGTGCTTAGCCTTCACATTCTTGGCTGTTTCAGCAAGTGTCCAGCCAGGTGCCCAGCCTAGTAAAACCCTGGGTTGGTGAGGATTATTGTTACACTTGTGGAACGGACACAATGAAAAAGACTTCATTATTGGTGACAACAGTATATAACTTCATCTATGGCACAGCTGCCACGAATATATATTTTCTCAAGAATTCTGATGTTTATATTTTCAAAAGGACTTTGATTCTGAAAATGGTTCTGCTCTAACTTGGGAGTGTTTAAAGCCATGAGTGGGAAATTATATTCTAACTTCTAATTACATAGTGTAAGAGATTATATGCCTATAATTTTTAAGAGGCGTTTAACAAAGTACAGATGTATACTCTTCAACTGATCTTTTATTTTTGAACCAAGGTTTTAGATATTTAGTATCAGTCAAGTACTTGCAACAAAATAAGCAGAGTGGGCCCAGGACATAAGAATCAAAGTCTCCATTTGTCTGAACCATAATATCAATGGTAACAAATTTCAGAAGAAAAATGAGTCATTAAATTTTCCTTAAAAATTTTGGTCATGACAGAATCAAAGTCTTATAATTAAAAAAAAAAAAATTAAAAGCTACCAAATCCTCTCAGCCACCTGACACCGACATCCCTCAACAATGGCAGAGTATAAAGTCAACAGACATAAACTCCAGTCACACGTACTAGTGAGTATACAATACTCAATTATCTATTTTGTTGTTGGTATAGATTGAGCATTTTTAAGCTGAAAATCCAAAATTTGAAATTCTCTAAAATCTGAAACTTCAACACCAACATGATACCGTAAGTAAAAAATTCCAAGGCTGACCTCAAGTGACAGTCACAGTCAAAATGCAGGTGCACTAAAAATACTGCATGAAATCACCTTCAGGCTATGTGCACAAGGTGTAAAAGAAACGTAAGTGAACTCCATGCGCTGACTTGGGTCCTGTCCCCAAGATACCTCCCACATAAGAAAGTATTTCAAATTCTGAAAGGATCCAAAAGCCTAACACTTCTGGTCCCAAGCATCTGGGCTAAGGGATACTCAACCTGTAATTGGATACCAATATTATAGTTTTCTAATTGCTTGTTGTTTATATATGAACCAAGTTGATCCGATGCCATCACATTCCTTTACCTCTCACTCTACATTTGTTCTTGAATGAGGGGGACAGGGATGGAACCATAGCTGGTGTATCAAGAATGGTGCACAAACCCACTTTGCCCAAGTCCTCTCTCTTGTGAAAGTTTATCCAACTTGTCCATCACTCTGGAAAACAACTGTGAAAAATGCTGAGCCACCATATACTCAGATAGTTTCAGGAACAGGAAACTCATTATCCCCAAAGGCAGTTGACTGCATCCGTGGACAACTTGAACTCTTAGAAAGTTGTTCTTATCTACTGAAGGAAATCTAATTTCCCAAGAGTTCCTACAAATTACATCTTAATTAAACTCCACAAATGAATTGAGGGAGGGGACTTTCTATCTCTGGACTGCTTTCAGAGTGCTGATAATTGTAACTAGGAGGTATCAGGAAGACTTTTCTTCTTCCTGTCAGTTATTCTTGGTTGAGGAGCTGCTCAATAACTGAATAGAGCAAACTCTACTGTCTGCTTTAATCTATGAATAAAGTAGGGTATACTTCAATATTTTAAATTTCTCATATTGATGCAGCTATATTAGCCCATTTTGATTTTTATATGTCTTGGAATCCTAGAATCACATTTAGGGCCTATGTTTGAGAAGCATCCTACAGTAGAACAAGGTGCACATCTGCAGGTACTGAACACAGCACACCGAGGTTCACTCCAGGACAGATGAAGTTGTATTTGTTTCCTGAGATTAAAGGCAGGGAAGGCATGTGATGGGAAAACTATATGTGCTCTAAGTGCTTGAAATATTTTGCTGAAGTTGTAACATTGGCAACAATGTTACAAGGTATTCAAGTCATCCTTAACACTAGTCAGATGGTTAATATTTTGCATCTGGCACAAGGCTGTTATTAGACTGAATAATAACTATACCCAGTGAATACCTTACATACATGCATACCCAGGGCTTTCATAATTTATCACACATCTCAAAGTAATGGACTCTCATGAAGAATTAGATTTACAGCCTGGGTGTAGTAATCCCAGTGATTTGGGAGGCTGAGGCAGGAGTATAGCAAGTTCAAGGCCAGGCTTAGCAGTTTAGTGGGGCCTTAAACAACTTAGCAAGACCAAAATAACAACAACAACAACAAAAACTAGATTCACAGAAGCAGTCATTTAAAGATTTGTCTGTAACTTTAGAAAACACTGAGTCATCTTTTTCTTCCTCCTGAGCAGGTGTGAGGTGGTTAGAGGAGTGGCTTGGTGGAAACTCTAGGGGCATAGGGCACCAGTCTGGCCCTGCTTTGCCTGCTCTGTCTCTGCTCTTCTGAGCTCTCCAGGCTGCCCTGGAACCAGTCCCCTTCTTCCCCCTATAGCAAGTCCTCTTTAACATGCTTATAACACATACTGAGCTAATTCCTGAGCATTCAGTTAACAAAATTCCCTATTGCTAAAGGTACTTTTTAAAGGTTAAAAAAAAAGAAAAAGAAAAAGAAAAAGCACTGCTTTGTGCTTTGCAACATCCCACTAATCCCAGAGATGAAATGCATACCTGCATGACAAGGTGCACAACAGGAAAGGAATACATTGCTTTGATTTGGAAACAAACAATGCATAAAGGTATTACCTCGGGAAAAGTAGAAGCACGTGAGAACAACCAAGCAAGGATAGCCACAGCAAACTTACAGCTGTTGCTAAAAACCCTGCAATATCTTCACTGACTGCTCAAGCTTTTCTTTAGCAACATTTTCACTCAAAAAGACTGACGCAGGGCTGGGGTTGTGGCTCAGAGGTGGAGCACTTTCCTGGCACATGTGGGGCACTGGGTTCAATTCTCCACACTACATAAATAAATAAAGGCACTGTGTCCACCTACAACTAAAAATGAAATAAAATAAAGACTGATGCACAAAAGCAGGATCATTGTAAGTACATCACTTAATAAGGCCAGAATTTGCTTAATCTTTTCAAAGCTTGAGTCCTGCAGAAAGGAAAAAAAAATTTTTTTTTTGTAACTGCTTATCCCAAGAAGGCATTTTATTCTAATTATTTCTTTAAACGTGCATGAATCTTGATCTTACTAGTTTTACAGCATCAGCATCATAACAATAAACAGCAGTTAACCATTCAAGGATTCTAAGGGTTTCATGCTTCTTTTTTTTTTTTTTTT